>CAUYRT010047540.1:0-43492 GCA_963574885.1 Lepilemur ruficaudatus
TGGCATCAGCCTAGCTCACAGCAACCTCAAACTCCTGGGCTCAAGCAATCCTCCTGCCTCAGCCTCTCAAGTAGCTGGGACTACAGGCATGTGCCACCATGCCTGGCTAATTTTTTCTATATATTTTTAGTTGTCCAACCAATTTCTTTCTATTTTTAGTAGAGACGGGGTCTCGCTCTTGCTCAGACTGGTTTCGAAATCCTGACCTTGAGCCATCCTCCCGCCTCGGCCTCCCAGAGTGCTAGGATTACAGGCGTGAGCCACCGCGCCCGGCTCTAAGTTATTTTTAATACTGTACCCCATAATTCTACTTTTACATTTTTTTTTTTTTTTTGAGACAGAGTCTCACTCTGTTGCCCAGGCTATAGTGCCGTGGCATCAACCTAGCTCACAGCAACCTCAAACTCCTGGGCTCAAGCAGTCCTCCTGCCTCAGCCTCCCGAGTAGCTGGGACTACAGGCATGTGCCACCATGCCCGGCTCATTTTTTCTATATATATCTTTAGTTGGCCAATTAATTTCTTTCTATTTATAGTAGAGACGGGGTCTCAATCTTGCTCAGGCTGGTTTCGAACTCCTGACCTTGAGCGATCTGCCCGCCTCGGCCTCCCAGAGTGCTAGGATTACAGGCGTGAGCCACCGCGCCCGGCCTGACCCAGTCTTATATGTGACCTCTCAGTGGCATTTGTCACCCAATCTTTCCTACTTCTCAAAACACCCTTCCCTTGGTTTTTGTGATACCAATTCTCTTGGTTTTCTCCTTTCTGTCTATATGTTCCTTCTCTTCTTCAGCCATCCCTTAAATGTCGATGTTCCTTGGGATTCCATCCACTTCCCTCTTCTCTGCTCATTCTCAGATTCTCCCTGACTGACTAATCATTGGCATCATGTCAACACCACTCCAGTTTGAGGACTCTCAAATGTGTATCCCTACCCAAATTTCTCTCTGGAATCTGAGTTCCATACCTACATATCCAACTACTACCTCCACTCATACGCCACAGGATGAGTCACACGTGTCTGGCTTAGTAAACTAGGGGAATGGGTGCCATTATGCCCAAAGAGAAGATAAGAAGAGGAGTGAGTTTGGTTTGGAACTTGTTGAATTTGAGGTTCCTGGGCTCAGGATCCCTGGAGGTAGATTAGGGCTAAAGACAGATTTGGTCACCATCAAGGTGATGGTTCAAGTTATGGATGAATTTGAGGATATTCCTGCTCTGTGTGCCCATAGCACTCTATGGCTTCATCTCAGACCCTCTTACTGTACATTTTTCCCCTTGCCTGAGCCCTCCCCCCTTCTCTAAACCCCCTCCTTATTTGACTAACTCCTATTTATTATTCCAGGTCTCAATTTATACATCACTTTCTCAGGAAGCCCATTTCTAAGCCCCAGACTACCTTAGGTCCCCCTGTTTTATCTACTCATAGCACTTCCTCTTTTTTTTTTAGCATTGTGAAGCAGAAAATACTTCCTCTACCTTAATAGCCATAACATTTCATTGTTATTACCTGCTTAATATCTCTCTTCCCCCCATTGGATTGTAGGATCTATGAGGGCAAGAATTGCATCTGTTCTACTCATCTCTGTATTTCTAACACCTAGCACAATGCCTGGCACATGTTTGCTGAATAAAGGAATCAATGAACCAGAGAGTCTGTCCCTGTGTAGAACTAAAAGTCTTTAAGTAAACACAGCTCTCTTTTTCTTACATTTAAGTCATTGATAAAATTATTATTCAGACTCAAGCTTATAGCACAGGCCATAGGAAATACTACTGAATACATGTCTAGGTTGAGGTTAAACCTTATGTTCTCAGATATTGTGATACGTAAAGGAGGTTCAGAATGCAAATTACCAGCATACCTCCCCACCCCCAGCCCCAGGGTTCTGATTTAGTAGACTGAGGGTGGGGCCATGGACCCTATTTCTAACAAGCACCCAGGTGACTCTGGTGTCAGTGATCCACAGATCATGCTTGGGAAACACTGCTGCCTATAACGTGGCTCCTGTCCCTACAACTCATGACACTAACTTCACCAAGCATATGAGCAGCCTCTTTGTTTTCCTTCCTTGTCTCCCTTGACAACATATTCCACTTAACCACAGGGTGAGGTGAATGAGGCAGAGGCAGACAGGTACAGGGTAAGATCCTGTCTTTATCTAAAATTTTGATATTTTATTCTTCATGGATTTTCATATTAATTTGATTTTTTAAAATATTGCATTGAAATATTATTTGATCACTGAGGTTTTTGGTGCCCCTTTAAATTTCAGACCCAAAGCAAGTGCATCCCTCACTGCATCCTGGTGTCCCTGCCCTGCGTTTCCACTGTCCCTTCTCAAGCTGTCCTCTCCTCTACCTTCTTCCGCTGCTGTTTCTCAGTCACTGTTACAGGATCTTTCCTAGCGACCCGTAAGTGTGAGTGTTTCCAAAGATTCTGTGTTCAGTTCATTTCTCTTCTTACTTGATCATTACACTTACTGCATTAGGCATTATCTCATTCTTCTCCAAATCTCAAGTGCCAAACAGAGTGCCTAACATTTAGTGAGCACTCAGTCAGTGCTCACTGAATGACTGAATGAACCATGCATTTAATACACTGGCACAGATTTCGTTTCTATACCTAGAATTATGCATAATTTCCTAAGTTTTTGTGACCTTGTCATACAACAGAGAAAATAGACTGGCTAAAGTATTTTGAATTAGTGGTCCCATTTCTCCCCAGGCCTACTCTTATGGTGGGTTTTGGAGTAAAAAATACCAATTTTCTTTTGCAAAACTGACTAACACACAGTCCCATATAAACCCTTTTTCAACCTTGGATTTCTAGAACAGATCAGTAAAACTAAGAATTTATATATTAATATTATGACAGAACAACTAGTCACCATTTATTGAGTCTTTTTGTAGTCTAGGCACTGAACTATGTTCTGTACAAATATTATTTCATTTGAGCCTAGCACCCAGCCTAATAGGTGAGTGGTATTATCCCATTTTATAGATAAGAAAGATGAGCCTTGAAAAGGTTGAGTAATTTACTAGTAAATGGCAGTGATAAGGTTTGAACCTGGTGTGTGTGGCCCAAAGTCTGTAGGCCGTCCATTCAACGTCTCCTGCTCAGCACGCAGCGTAGACCACAGCTCCACCTGCAACATCACACGGGAGTTTATCTGCATACGTAGCCCCAGCCCCTCCATTTGTCTACCCTGACAGTTGGAGCTCAGACTCTGAGTCAGACTTCCTAGGTTCAAATCCTGGTTCCGTCAGTTCACTCTGGGACCTTGGACAGGTCATTAACCTGTCTGAGATTGTTACCTCATGTTACTCATGAGGTACATGGAAATTCTAATAATACCCACGGGAGGGCCATCATGAGGATTATGTGAGACGATGCGAGCAAAGCAGTTAGCACAGTGCCTGGCACACAACAAATGCTGGTACTTGTTAGCTACTACTGATATTGTGGCAACCTTCTGGAACTGACTGCTGATAATAATAAAGCAGGAATATAGTGGGTGATTATGAAAACAAGACTAGCCTGGGGTGGAGGAAAAACAAGGTGACAGGAGTTGGTCAGCCTGGCTGGTAACTGGTGAAAAGGGGAAGAGTGCACTGAGGCAGGAACGGAGTCGGGGGTTGCAGGAGCAGAGTAGGGACAATGTAGGAATAAAGACACCACCATGTGTGCTGAAGCCTGGCCCCAGCTATGGCGGCAACAGGCAGGGAAGCCTGGCTCCAGAACAAACACTATTTTTGCAGTAAAGAGCCTTTCCTAATGAGCCAATCTGTCTCTACTTCTATTGGCATCCTGGGAACCAGGGTGCAGCAGAGATAATTTGCTTCACACCAGCCCCCCCAAACAAAGCACCATTACCTCCAACCCATTACATTAGCCTTGATCAGTCTTGGAAGCTCTCAGTCATCCTCCATGAGCTGCAATAATTTCAGCTAATTTCTTAAGTGTTCTAAGAGCCTGTGATGTGTTATGAGCCTAGTAATTGTTGACTGGTTCCTTTTCTGTTGTGGCTTGATTTCATACCTTGTATCCGAGCTGATGCGTGCTCTGGGTGCTTTATTACAATGAAGCTTTTTGCAAAGGCTCACATTAAAAAAAATAACATTAAATAATGAGGTTGTTTTAAATCAGAGTTTAATTTTTCCACCATCTCCTGTTATTCTTATTAGGAAGCCAATTCTTCGTAAGGATAGTGACCTCCAGTGTAAAACTTTGAGCAAGTACAAAATTGAGAATTAACAACAAAGCTGATTTTTTTTTGAGGAGTCTACGAATGAGGCACAAAGTAATGAACTGTACTGAAACCAAGGGTGCAATGGACACAGCTTAGGGAGGTTTGGGAAATTGACCCCCAGCTTTCCCCATGGACCTTTGAGTCATCAGAGCCTCCTGCTCCATAGGGAGCTTGTCAGAGCCAAGGTGGCCGAAGTACCCCCAGGAGCTTTCTGGAGAACAATGAACAATCCAGCACCCCATCTCCTCCCACCCCACTGTGAATATTGCCACTTCCCTTCAGCTAGTGGCCCCTCTCAGGGTAAAGAGTCCCATTCAGCTGCTTGGCCATCCTGGGCCGTGGGTGGTACCAGGGATCAGACATAGGATCTGGCTTCTTAGTGAAAAACCACCCTGAAGCTCACTCTTTAACTTATCACACAGCTATATGACTGGCTCATGTTTAGAAAAGCTTCTAAGGTCCATTGGCATCTTCTTATCGGCTGTAAGCAGGTGAGTTCTGTTCTAGAAAGATTCTGGGGTCTCAGTGGCATCTCGGGCATTCCTACCACATGGGGTGATGTATTCTAGTTATCAGTGGGTGGCCAGTAGCCCTCAGGATGGGCCTAGAAGTAGTGCCTGCCATGGTCCTGCTCTAGTGGCTTCTCCGTCCCATGTCCCCCATAGGCACTTTACTAGTCAGCACCCTCTCGGTTGTGACTGCATAAAACCAACGAATACTGGGCCCAGGAAAAGAAAATTTATTGGCTCACTTAACTGAAACACCCAGAGGGTAGAAATACATATTTCAGGCCTGACTAGATCCAGGGGCTCAAACAATGTTGTCAGTACTTGGTCTCTCCCTCTCTTTTCCTTCATTTCTCAGTCTGTCCTCCTCTGTGTTCATAGGCCTCTGTGTGATGTGGTCCTCAGGAGCTCCAGACACGCATCCTTACAGCTCAGCCACACCAGAAAGAGAGCATACCTTTTCCGCAGCTTCCCAAGAAAGCCCCAGGTTTTCAGCCTCACTGGACCAATTTAGGTCACATGCCCAGCCCCAAACCAATTTCTACAGTCAGAAGGATGACATACCCTGTCACCAAGTCAACTCCCCCATGAGTTTTTTGTGGCCCATGAGTAGCAGTAGGGTGACTCCCTGAGCAGCAATTAAGGTGCCATCAGAAGAAGAAAAGGGAACAGATGTTGGAAAGCCAAAAACAAGAAATTTCCATTATATTTAATTCTAGTATTTCCTGCTGGAAGGAAGAATTTCCAATCTCTTGTGTCACTTAACCTATGGACATTTTCTGGAATAGGAGGGAAAAGTATGTGAAGTGAGGAGGACCTTGGGATCTCTTAGAAAGCTGAGTGCCAAGAAACCTGACAAATGTTTTACTTCTACTCTTCTATCCCTCTGGACAGTAATCGGTACCTTATAGAATTTCTTGAGGTTGGAGGTGTCCTAACGCTCTTGGAAATACTTGGGCTGGAGAAGATCAAGGAGAAGGACAAGAAAGAGTCCATCAAGCTGCTTCAGGTTGTTGCAAACGCTGGCAGGAAGTACAAGGAGCTCATCTGTGAGAGCTATGGTGGGTATTGTGTACGACAAGGGCCTCCCTAGGGCCCTGGGTGAAAGGCCAGCAGCATCCACCACTGCTTTGGGAAAAAGCCATCACAGAACTGGTTGCACAGGAAGCATTTTGTGCTCCTGTTCGTGCAGCCACTAAAAGACCTGGATTTATCATTTCCCTGATTCATCATTTGCTCAAGTTTCTCAACGGTGGTTTTAGAAATACTTCTCCTTTTTAAATATATCCTCTTCTGTGCATCCATTCAACAAAGATTTACTGAGCTGTTGCCCCAAATACTTTGTGAAATCGATTTATGAATAACTCTAGAAATAAAATTGAAATGACATTATTGAACACCTACTGTGCATTAGATATATGCTAAGGTGCTAGGGATACAAAGATGAATGAAATACAGTCCCTGCCCTCAAAGTGCTTACATTTTGGTAAGGAAGGTATGCAATCCAGTCATTTCAATATAATCTACCAAGTGCTGTGATTAAGGCATGGAAGAGAGATGCCATCTCCCATGCCTCCCTTTTTCAAAACGTTTCCCTCCCTGCACTTTCATCATAGTTCTCCTCTCTGTCTCCCCTATGGCCTCTCTGAGCCTCAGTGTCTTCATCCATAAAATGGGACTAACGCCTCCCTCTCAGTACAGTGTGGGGATTAAATGAGTCAGCATTTGTGAAAACATTTTGTAAACTGCTGAGCACTAAACAGCATTTATCATATAGCACTAAAAAATGCATGTTTTATTTGTACATTTGGCAGGGCCATTTTAAATTTTAAAGCACAGATTTTGATATGCCTGTGCTGAAACAAAATCCTCCAGCCACATAGAAATAAGGTAAACAAGACAATGAGAACATGAGAACTGAGCCTCGATTTTGCTTTGGTTGAACAGGTTTGGTTGAAGAGATCTTAATCCTATTCATATCATGTAATCTTGAGTGTGGATTGTTTTTGTAAATCCCATCCAATTTAGCATTTCCTCTCTTCTTTGCTCAGGCGTACGATCCATAGCAGAATTTTTGGCAAAGTGTAAATCAGAAGACACCCAGGAGGAAGTGCAGGTTCTGTTGGATTCTTTGGTCCATGGTAATCCCAAGTACCAGAACCAAGTGTATAAAGGTCTAATAGCTTTGCTGCCCTGTGCATCGCCCAAAGCTCAGCAGCTGGCCCTGCAGACCCTCAAGACTGCCCAGGTGAGCTGAGGCTGCATGCTCCTGTGGTTCTGATTCAAATGCAGTAATACAATTACCTTCCGCAGTTGCTCTCCACACAGGCATGAGAAACGGAGCTCAGCCTCCCACCGCATGTCTTTTGTTCAATCAGCGTTACTTCCAGAAGGCCAAGGCAGGGCAGAGAGTTCATGTCTCCCAGCAGAGTGATTTGTCCTGTTTACTTACAGATCAGAAGGATGTTGGCAGACTTGAAAGTGGTTGAGACAAGCAACAAGGATGATGAAAGGACCGTAGAAAAGATTAAAGGAGTGGATTTGATAGGGAAAGAATCATGGTGCATTTGTAGACAGCATGTAAGTGAAGAGGCCAGGTCTCCAGTGCTTGAGAAAGCTCCTTTTGTATTGTTGTTGTTGTTGGCTTCTGCCCTTCTCTCAGATAATGCCCTAGAATGTGAGTAAAATCAGATTTGGGGCACGGTGATCATATGAAGACACCATGCCTAGTAAGGAGGGGACAGAGGCTCAAAAAGTGGTTGAACCATCAGGCTGGGCACGGTGGCTCACACCTGTAATCCTAGCTCTCTGGGAGTCTGAGGCGGGAGGATTGCTCAATGTCAGGAGTTCGAAACCAGCCTGAGCAAGAGCGACACCCTTTCTCTACTAAAAAAATAGAAAGAAATTAATTGGCTAACTAAAAATATATAGAAAAAATTAGCCAGGCATGGTGGCGCATGCCTGTAGTCCCAGGGTACTCGGGAGGCTGAGACAGGAGGATCACCTGAGCCCAGGACTTTGAGGTTGCTGTGAGTTAGGCTGATGCCATGGCACTCTAGTCCAGGCAACAGAGTGAGACACTGTCTCAGGAAAAAAAAAAAAAAAAAAAAGATGAACCATCAGGCCAGGCATGGTGGCTCACGCCTGTAATCCTAGCACTCTGGGGGGACGAGTCAAGAGGATCGTTTGAGCTCAGGAGTTCCAGACCAGCCTAGCAAGAGCGAGATCCCGTCTCTACTAAAAAAAAAAAAAAAAAAAATAGAAATTAGCTGGATAACTAAAAATATATAGAAAAAATTAGCCGGGCATGGTGGCACGTGCCTGACGTCCCAGCTACTTGGGAGCATGAGGCAGTAGGATTGCTTGAGCCCAGGAGGTTGAGGTTGCTGTGAGCTAGGCTGACTCCATGGCACTCTAGCCTGGGCAACAAAGTGAGACTCTGTCTCAGAAAAAAAAAAAAAGATGAACCATCAAAAGCTCCTAAAACTGCTCCAGAGAATGGGCTGGAGGAAAGAAGAAAATTAAGGGATCAAAGAGATGATAAGGCCTGAGGTAGAAGGCATGAGATTTAGGGGAGTAAAAAAAACAGACTAAAAGATGACACACAGCTTTGGGCTTAGACAGCAGGGTGAGTTGTGCATCACCAAGAGAGAACAGGAATAAAGAGGAGAGATCAGTTTGATTTGGGAGGAGTTAGGTTTTGACCCAATAAACTTGGTGGTTCCCAAGTGCCTATCTGAGCAGCAGGCCAAGCTGGTTGCAGAAGATGTAATTGGGTCACTTGTTTAAAGAACATTGAATCCCAAGCCTCCCTCCTGTAGAATCTGACAGCTCTCAGATTGGCCCTCAGTAGTACTTTTCCTTTTTAAGCTCCCCAAATGGCTCTGATTCCTTGCTTGATTGAGGAATCACTGCTCAGGACAGCCAGTAGAGATGCCATTGGGCAGTAGAAAATGAAAGTCTGAAGCTCCAGAGAGAGGCCTGAAGTGAAGAGGTCAGTCTGGATTTCATGAGCAGAGAAGTGATAACTGAAACAGAAATAATAAGGTCACCGGATAAAATACGCCAACTCAGAAGAGAAGGCACACCTCCAACACTTAAGAGGCGAGCTGAGGAAGAAGACCCAGCAAAACAGATCAGATTGTCATCACCGTTTCCACAGTTTCCACTAAAGTGCCTCCTGCATGCCAGGAGCTTATTTACACTGTCTCTTTTAGTCTTCACTACAGCAATGGAGGCAGATAGTCCTATTTTAAAGATGATGGAACTGAGCCTCAGGGAGGTGGGTTGAGTGACTTATCCAAGGCCACACACTAGGTAAAAGGTATTTACTAAGTGGGGATTTAAATCCAGCTATCTCCAAAGTCCTTATTCTTTCCACAGACTCTGCCTCTTTGAAAAGGAGCAGTGAAAGCGACAGACGTAAAAAAATGGGGCTGGGAAAATCAAGGGAAAAGAGTTTCAATAGGAGGACTTGATCGGCTGGGTCAGAAACAACAAAGGGATTGAGTAAGAGTAGAATGGAAAGATGGTCCCAGCAGGAAAAGTTTGGGTGCGTTAGGAGACTGTCCTATGGCAGGAAAAATTACATTGCAGCAGCCTGCAAAAGGATGAACGGGGGATGAAGAAGTGGCTTCTCTTGGGAAGCTTGGATACGAAGGGTAAAGAGAGCAATAGCAAAGGAGAAGACAGAGCTGAAGGACAGTTTTGTTAAATATGGATGAGCTTGAGGATGTTTAATGTTAAAGGAAAGGCACCAACACGTGGGTGAAGTTTGAAGAGGTAGAAAACAGGGGTTGACTGCTGGGGTGAGGTTCCTAAGGAAGAGGAGATTTTAGGATCTTGGATGGGTTCCACTCTCCCTGTCTGGGGTCCTCCCTCCCCCCAGCCAAGGTAGCAGATCTTGTTCCTGCACCTCTAGCAGGTGGCCAGCTGGCCTTGACTAATGTCTCCTGAGCTACAGGGCTCAGCGGCAGCCACGGCGGATTCTGTCAGATTCTTGGCTGCCCACCTATGCCCCTCCTTTCAGTTGTGTGGGGCCAAGACCCAGTGACTCGCCACTGCCCTCCCTCTCTGTCCCCCATTCACCCAGGCACCAAGCTGTTTGGAGCTCTGCGTTTCATTTCTTCCGGGTGAACAAGATCTAAAGAATAACCACCTTGTCCTGTTGTCTGTCTTGCCAGTCAATCATCGGGACCACACACCCCAGCATCGTAGACTGCGTGCTGAAGGTGCTGGGCACGATGCACCTGGAAGTGCAGTATGAAGGTAGGGAGGCCCACTCCAGATGGCAGAGATGGTCGTGAGAGCTAGGCCAATCAGCTCTCAAAAGCTTTCTCTTACAAAGAGCCATAATTATTGTTGAATGTTCGGGATGGCCCCAGCAGAATGTAAGGTGCTAGATCAGTATCCATCAGTGAGTTATTCAGAAAACGACAGCCACGTGAGCTTCAGATCAGCCCATGATGCTTGAACAGTTATTAGACTCTGCCTGGATTCAGAGCTGGCTCTGGTTGCCCGTCTTACATGGTGCTTCCCCTCCAAACAGAAATCACCCTGAGGAACGTCCTTCTTCTAAGAAATGAAATTGGATAATGGTAGTATTAATAAGTTTTCATTTATTGAGTGCACCTATGTGCCAGCCACTTTCCATACATCATTTCATTTAATTCTCAAACTAAGCCTGAGAGTACAAAGCCTGGTACGTATTAGGCATTCAAATGTTCAAATGAATGAATAGTGGAAATAGGTATTTTTATGTTTTTCAAGATAAAACATTGACACACGGAGTGATTAAGTATTTTTCCCAAGGTTACACAGCTAATTGGATCCAAACTAGTTGGATTTCTGTGTCCAGGAAGTTAAGATGAACCCCAGGTCCAGGCAGCCTGGGAGGGACATAAGGAGCAGGAAAAGATCAGCAAAAGTCTGGAGGCTCACTTCCAGCTTAGACGATTTTGGGAGCAGTGTATAAGCTGAGTGTCAGTCATATTATTCCTTCAGCAGCGTTATCAATGTTGCGTTCGTTTGACCCTTGCAGGTCCATGTGCATATGTGGGTCTTGTATGTTGAGAAGTAATGCTATGTTAGAATCTGTTACCAGCTGGAACATAGTGTCCTTGCCAGGGAAGAGTTGCCAGTGAGGGGGGTAGACTGGTAGAAGGACCTAAGTAAGGGTCAGACCCAGAAGCAGAGGGTTGTCAGTGGCACTGGAGCAAAAGAGACTAGATTAGGTGGCACTGAGACCTTCCTTTCCCCACCCCACCTCCCTGTGGCAAATGTGACCATTCCTACTCACCCATCACTTCTGAGCTCACACATTTCTTCTCTAAGGCCTTCCTTGACCCTGCTTTCAACCCCTGCCCAGATGTCAGCCCTCCTTCCTTTGTCCACCCTGCCCCACCTCCCCTCCAGGACTTCCCTTCATTAGAGCCACTGCCTACAAAATTGTCTGTATCCTCAGCACAGCCCCTAGCGTTTATGGAATGGATGGGTGCGTGAGTGAATGCGGCACATACCTACTGCATTAGCAATTACTTGCCTGTATGCCTGTCTCATCCAGACCTCTGAGCAACTCCAGGGCAGGGACTGGGTCTGATTCATCTTTTTCCCTCAGGAACTGGAACTCAAGGGGTGCTCACTAGAAATGTGTCAAATAAATTTATGGAAAAAAATAGCTTATGCTGATGAACTCCTCCAGAGTTGGGACTGGCCCCAGCTTCTTCCAACATTGGCCCAATTTAGAACCCCTCTGCTTTTATTCAGTAACAACTAACACTGGCAGAGGCAGCAGGAACATGATGCTTTGCCACTGCCTTTTTGGTTTGATGTATACTCATGTGATAACAGTGAAACTGTGCACATCAAAACAATTTGAGATATGCCAGGCTCATAACAGGTGCTCAGGAAATGCCTGTTGAATGAATGAACCAGGTACTTCAAAATAGTTTTCAGGTTGGGTGTGGTGGCTCCCACCTATAATCCCAGCACTTTGCAAGGCTGAAGTGGGAGGATCCCTTGAACCCAGGGCCTCAAGACCAGCTTTGGCAACATAGGGAGAACCCATCTTTACAAAAACTAAAACAATTAGCCAGGTGTGGTGGCACATGCCTGTAGTCCCAGCTACTTGGGGAGCTGAGGCAGGAGGATCACTTAAGCCCAAGAGTTTGAGGTTGCTGTGAGCTATGATATTTTTTTTCTTTTTTTTTTTTGAGACAGAGTCTCACTCTGTTGCCCGGGCTAGAGTGCTGTGGCGTCAGCCTATCTCACAGCAACCTCACACTCCTGGGCTCAAGCGATCCTTCTGCCTCAGCCTCCCGAGTAGCTGGGACTACAGGCATGTGCCACCATGCCCGGCTAATTTTTTCTATATATATTTTTAGTTGGCCAATTAATTTTTTTCTATTTTTTTTTGTAGTAGAGACAGGGTCTCGCTCTTGCTCAGGCTGGATTTCGAACTCCTGACCTTGAGCAATCCGCCCACCTCGGCCTCCCAGAATGCTAGGATTACAGGCGTGAGCCACCGTGCCCGGCCCTGTGAGCTATGATATTGCCACTGAACTCTTAAAAAAAAAAAGTCTTCATGTAACCAGGAATGTAGAGAATTCATATGTAATGACTGTCTACTAGGGGAACTGTTTCCCATGATCAGTGTGGGCTTAAAGTTAAGGGAGAGAATAAGGCACACATTCAGCTTACATTAAAACTCCTCCCAAGTCAGGGGAGGAAAGTTCTGACAGGTCTTAAATGTGATCCTGACCGTGGGTGACTGGAGAGGATCAGAGAATAATTTCTTTGAGTCTGAGTATGCAAAATTGCAACACCAAGGTGGAGCCCTGCTAGGATGATGGCAACAGAATAGAGAAGAAGCCTGTGACCCAGAGAAGTCTGGACAACAGTGATGGGAAGAGTGAGTGGGTGACATGGACTGACCTGAAAAGGGCAGAGTTTGTCTTTTTAAACAAATATTTGTTGGATATCTGTGGTGTTCCAAGAACTATGCCCAGTACTGGGGTTTTGCTTGTGTGTGTGTTTGTATTGAGGAGAAGCATGAATGATTTGGACGAAGGGTCAGGGCAATGTCCACTCTACCTCCTGTGCTGCATGTGGGGTGGGGGAGTGTTGACATCCTTTCCCCCAGGAAGGCTGCAGGGAAAGTGGAATTCCCAGGGAAGAGTCCAATGAGAACAGGAGGCGGAGAGGCTTAGGGTGTCTGGTGATCGTCTGCTTTGCAGGGGGTGTCAGTGATGGAGGAGCCACCTGCCAGCCTCACCTCCTTTTTCATCAAGATCCGCACCTTCCCACTACCAATCTGCCTGTCCCATTGGTCACGTTAGTCACATTCTTTGCTCTCCTTCCCATTACAACAGAGTGTCCCTGTTCCTATCACAGGCCACCTCTTCTACTCATTCTCTGAAGCACATTCCCTCTAAGACTTCATTTCTGCAGTTGCCCTCTCCCATTTTCTCTGCTGGTTCATCTCCATGACCTGAAATATGCTCCGTATCTCCCATCTTAAAAAAGAGCCTGTCCTTGGGAATCTGTAGATTAAAAGAAATTTAAAAGACATGTCCCAAAAAAAGGTAAAATTATAGCATTTAGGGATGCACACCCCTCTTTGACCCCAAGTTCCCCTTCAGCTAATCACTTCTCCATTTCCTTCCTGCTTGACCTCTCAGCCGCGTGTGACCCAGTTGACCCCTCCCTAGCTTTCTTCTGTTAGCTTCTGTGATACCACTTTCTTCAAGTTTCCCTCCTGCCGGCTGGTTTTACCAGTCTCCTTTGGTACTTTCTCCTATTTCTCTATCAGACTGCTGCTGGGTCAGCCTACCTCTCATCTCTTTATCTACACTTTCTCCCTAAGTGATTTTGTCTGGAGCCATAGCTTTATTTTTTTATTTTTTATTTTTTTTAAGACAGAGTCTCACTCTGTTGCCCGGGCTAGAGAGCCGTGGCGTCAGCTTAGCTCACAGCAACCTCAAACTCCTGGGCTCAAGCGATCCTTCTGCCTCAGCCTCCGGAGTAGCTGGGACTACAGGCATGTGCCACCATGCCCGGCTAACTTTTTCTATATATTTTTAGTTGGCCAATTAATTTCTTTCTATTTTTAGTAGAGACGGGGGTCTCGCTCTTGCTCAGGCTGGTCTCGAATTCCTGACCTTGAGCGATCCGCCCACCTCGGCCTCCCAGAGTGCTAGGATTACAGGCGTGAGCCACCACGCCCGGCCTGGAGCCATAGCTTTAAATACTCTCTCTGTCTCTCTCCTCTCTCTGTATATATGTACACACACACACACCCCAAATCTGTATCTGTGTCTCTGCCTTTGATCTCTCCCTGAAATCTCCATGTGGATAAAACTTACGGCCAAAACAGAGCTCTTAATTTTCTTCCCCAAACCTGTTCTTCCTCCTGCTTTCCCTATCTCAACCACCAAGCAAATTGCTCAAGTTAAAAATGTAGGTCTAATACCAGATTACCTTCTTTCTCTTGTCGCCCACCCCATCCCATTCTTACCAAGTCTTCTAGGCTCTATCTCCACTTACCTTCCCTGTCCCCACTGTGATCACCCTGGTCTAATCCACTGTCTGGTTCCATTCTGTCCCTCCGTAACACATTCGCCTACTGCAGCCAGAATGATCATTTAGAAAATATAAATTAGACAATATCACCCCTTAGCTTCCCATTGCACCTGGGCTGAAATCCACATACCTGCCATGGCCTACAAAGCATAGAAGGCTCTTCCCCCAGACCTTGGATTGATGAGGCAGGAAAGGTAGCTCAGAAGAGTCTGGGCTATGTGAGGTATGCAAAACTTATCAGGCCCAGAGAGGCATGAGTATGGGGTTTCAGTCCTGCCCCACTCCCGCCCCCACTCCCCTATCCCTCCACCCATACCTGGGGGCAATTGTTTAAAGTCATTTTGTTTCTGACTAGCTGCCTCACCCATTATCTTCGTGTTGCTGGAATCTGTGATACAGAGAACAATATATAGCCAGTCAATCGCTTATGTTATTTTATTTATTTATTTTAGAGCCAAGGTCTCACTCTGTTGCCCAGGCTGGAGTGCAGTGGTGCAATCATAGCTCACTACAGCCTCAAACTCCTGGGCTCAAGCAATCCTCCCTCCTCAGCCTCCTGAATAGCTGGGAATACAAGCACATACCACCACACCCGACTAATTTAAAAAAATTTTTGTAGAGAGGGGTCTTACTATGTTGCCCAGGCTGGTCTGGAACTCCTGGCCTCAAACGATCCCCCCACCTCAGTCTCCTAAAGTGCTGGGATTACAGGCATGAGCTACCATGCCTGGCTGCTTATGTTACTTTAATGTAAACTCAGGACTGCCTCTTCTTTTCCTTTAAAAATCCACTTGTAACTGCTGCTAATTGGAGTGTATATTCAGGCAACTTGAATCTGTGCTCCCAGGTTGCAATCCTCAAGTTTGGCCCAAATAAACTCTCTACTTATATTGGTTTGCCTCAGCTTCTACCTTTTAGGTCAACAATGGACAATTTCTCAAACTTAGAATGTAAGCTCAGATGTCCCCTCTGAGAGAGGCCTTCTGTGACTCCCCTTTCTAAAGTTTCCCCATTCCCTCCCACCGCCCACTGCAGTCCCTCTCCACCAGATCACATCCTAGCACTTACCGCCTATGGAAATTACTTCTTTACTGACTGTTCTTTGCCAGAAAGTCAGCTCCAGAAGAGCTGAGAGGACATCTTTTTTGTTTACCATTATACACCAGTGTCTAAACAGTACTGGCAAAAGTAGGTCCTTAAATAGTTGTTGAATAAATGAATGAATGAATTGGCATGAATGAATTGTGTATGTCCTGATGTATACTGACAATCATTGTATTGAGAACAGAATTTGAAATACCTAGTTTTTCAGTCCAGATGTCCAACCATAGTCCTAATGGCTAAGGGGAGGCTGTGTGTCTTAAGTGACCCTTTATTTCTTGAGTTCTTAAGACCAAGGAAGAGAATATAGAGAAGGAGGAGAAAGAGAAGGTTCTTGGAGGAGGGAAGGAGACGGTAAGGACTCTAGAGCTATAGGTGGTTCTTCCAGTTACCTATTGCTTGTAACAACCGCCCCAAATTTAGTACCATGGAACTACCACTATTTTATATGCTCACATACCCTTGAGTTCAGGAATTTGTAAGGACACCACGGAGATGGGTTATCTCTGCTCCATGATGTCTGGGACCACAGCTGGGACTAGAGGCTAGTGAGGATCAGTAGCACTGACTTTTCCTTTTGCTTCAGGCTCTGGTGTGGCCCCATTTGGCACTCTTGCTGATCCTGTCTGTACTTGATGTTTTGAGATGTTGTTCATAATGAATTTTTTGCATTGATATTTAATTTTTTAAAAAATATTGCATCAAAATAGTATTTATTTTAATTTTTGAGTTTCTTGATCCCACCTCCCTTAAATTTTGCACCTGAGGCAAGTGCCTCCCCCTAGTCCCAGCCTTGGGTAGCACAAGGGAGCTGGAATCATTTGGGGCCTTGGACCACTCACCTCAGGACAGCCAGCGAATCGAGAGACAAGGTGTTGGGGCAAGGAAAAGTGACTTTTATTCAGAAAGCCAGAAAACTGTGAAGACCGCAAACTCCTGTCCTAAAGAATCATTTTAAGTTAGTATGAACTTTAGGTCTCTTTTTATATTAAGGGGAGGGGGGCGGTTGCAAGAGATAACCAAGGACTGCAGACCTTGGTGGGTCTGTGGAGGTTGTAAAGCTTCTTTGCTCTTGGTCAGTTAACGCTGGATGAGTAGGTCAGGTCATGATGCTCCTGTAAATCTTTAATGTAGCATTGTTACTTGCGTGTATACTTTTCTTATCTTCCCAGAAGTCAGTTTTGAGAAAGGAACAGTTACCGTCTTTCTTCTAGCCTAGGTGCAGAGCTAAGCAGAAGCTTTCAACCTAAAAGATATTACCAGAGGGCATCAGAAAGCAAAATGCAGCTAGATATGTTAAGCCTCCCTTCCACTCTTACAGTGGGACTCTGCTGCAACTGTCAACTGCACAACCCTCACGTGGTCTCTCTGTGTAGCCTTGGCTTCATCATGCTTGGCGTCTGGGTTCCAAGAGGTGGCAGCCAAGAGCAAACTTCTAAGACATTCTAGACCAAAGCTGTATGGCCTTTTTTGACCTCACCTCATAAAATCACACAGCATCACCTCCTGCACAGATTCAAGGGAAGCACAAAGACCCCACACCTTGATGAGAAGAGGGTCAAATAATTTTGTGACCAAGTTTTAAAGTCACTACAGTGGGCTATGTGGGACCTAGGGGACATATGTGGTGATGGCTCTATGTCTGCCCAAGTGTCATAGGCTTCTCTCTCTTCCTTTTCCTCCCATTGCTCAATATTTTAAGGCAGTTTCCTGAAATAGGTTTGTCTGCCAGAGCAAGGTTCATAAAATTGCATCTCCTCCACACTGGTGCAGGTGCCTCTGGAGGAGGGGTGGGCAAAGGAGCCTTGTGCTCAATGCCGTGGGAATACCCTGCTATCTGGTCCCCACTGCAGGAGATTCTGCTTGTCTATCCTTGTTGCCTTCTTGAAGTAAAAATAACCAGGGAAAGAGGACTGACTCCTGTGTCCACTCATTTCTTAGGTTTTTTTAATCATAGAATTAAGATTTTAGAAATTCTTTTTTTTTTTTGAGACAGAGTCTCACTTTGTTGCCCAGGCTAGAGTGCTGTGGCAATCAGCCTAGCTCACAGCAACCTCAAACTCCTGGGCTCAAGCAATCCTTCTCCCTCAGTCTCCCGAGTAGCTGGGACTACAGGCATAAGCCACTATGCCTGGCTAATTTTTTCTATATATTTTTAGTTGTCTAGCTAATTTCTTTCTATTTTTAGTAGAGATGGGGTCTCGCTCTTGCTCAGGCTGGTTTCGAACTCCTGACCTTGAGCGATCCACCCACCTCGGCCTCCCAGCGTACTAGGATTACAGGCGTGAGCCACCGCGCCCAGCCCCCAGAAGAATCCCCAGAAGAGATTCTTTTAATGATGAGCCCATTTGACATAAGAGAGCCAAAATCAGAATGAAGGGAGGACTTCTCCAAAGTGGTCCTGCCTGGAATTTATCTCCATCTATAATTGCTTTTCAGTGAAAAATGGCAGTTTCCTCGCAGAGAGGATTGCTGTTCCAGGAATTAGTGGTATCGGAACTAGCAGTCTACAGCCACGGAAGTAGTTGTTCATTGGGCTCCCTCCCTAGAGAAAAGAAATTCAAAGCCATAGAAAGTTTTTGGAAGAAGAAATTAATTAATTCTGTTGGGAATTTGGAAATGTGTGTGTATATAAATATATTAGTATCTTTTACAAATAAATTATTACCTGAGAACATAAAAATTACTACGTATGACTTAATTAGAAGCAGACTAATTCACTGTAAATTAATTTGCCAAATGCATGCTTGCCAAAAATCAATTGGCCAAATGACAATTTGCTGAGTGGCCAATTCACCAAATTACTAATTTACTGAAAGCATGTTTCCTTCAAATATGTGTAAAGTTATAGCAGTTCATATTGGTTGTATTAGTCAGGCCTAAGAGAGCTGGGAGAAGCTGGAACTTCAGAGTTCTTGCGCACTTCAGCCTCTCCTCTGCCTCGGTACCCCCTTTCTGCCCTTTCTTGGCCCCTTTGCCTCCCCTTCCCTGCCCCATCCTGGCCTCATGCCCTCTTCTCAAGGAGGACAGTCTAGACCATGTAGTATGGCAAGCTCCAGCAGGTTCCCCCGCCAGGTCCCCTCTGCCTGCCTCTGTTCCCTGCCACTGCACTACAGAGAGCTTGTATACAGACAAATGGAGATTCCTTAAAATGCTGTGAAGACAAAATGAAAGCCAGTATATTCAAACTTTGCATAAATCTACAAAAGCGGTTAAAATCAGGCCATCTATATCAGTTACCTTGCTGTATAACAGATTACCCCAAAACTTAGTAGTTAAAAACAGTAAACATTTATCATCTCACACAGTTTTTGTGGGTCAGAGATCTGGGAACAGCTTAACTGAGTAGTTCTAGCTCAGGGTCTCTCCTGAGGTTACAATCAAGATGTCAGCTGGGCATGGTGGCACATACCTGTAGTCCCAGCTACTCAGGAGGGGAGGCTGAGGCAGGAGGATTGCTTGAGCCCAGGAATTTGAGGTTGCTGTGAGCTAGGCTAATGCCACAGTACTCTAGCCCAGGAAACAGAGTAAGACTCTGTCTCAAAAAAAAAAAAAAAAAAAAAGATGTCAGCTGGGAGTGTAGTCACCTGAAGGCTTGACTGGGGCTGGAGGAGCCATTTCCACTGTGGCTCACTCACATACCTGGCAAGTTAGTGCTGGCAGTTGGCAGGAGACCTCAGTTCTTCACTGCGAGAACACACCAAACACGCTCGCTGGTGCCCTGCTGGAAAGGAAGAAAACCCCGCGGCGTGGAAGCGCACTTCTTATATGTGGCCAGTAGGTGGCAGTCTTGTCTGGCGTGCAGAGAAGGAATCAGGACAAGGCCCCAGGAGCCAAGAACATAGAAAACAAACCTCATCAGTGCTGTGAGTGCCTTGGAAATGGCTGCGTGAAATATGGAATAGGCACAGTTCCTAGTTGTGATGCCATTTCTAATGCTCCCTCTGCCAAAGGAATACTAAGCCTGCCGCTACAGCTCTGTCTCCCGTTCACTCTGATTCTCTGGGCAAGTCATTCGTTCTCAGTTTCTTCATCTATTCAATGAGGTGCTCAGACAGGTGATCATAAAGGTTTCTTATGGTGCGGACAGGCTGTAGATTCTCTAGTTCCTCTTTGGATTGGAGGAAAGAATCTTTCCTCTTGCACCACCGAAGTTTCCCTGGAGTGTGAGTGGCAAAAGCATCTGTTTTGTTTACTGCTGTTTCATCAGCACCAGCGCC
Source organism: Lepilemur ruficaudatus (assembly GCA_963574885.1). Classification (NCBI taxonomy): domain Eukaryota; kingdom Metazoa; phylum Chordata; class Mammalia; order Primates; family Lepilemuridae; genus Lepilemur; species Lepilemur ruficaudatus. The sequence continues at coordinate 19,658 of CAUYRT010047540.1, forward strand.
GTACCTAGCACATGCTCGATCACTATCTGTCAGATGAATGAGCACAGGCCCCGCGGAGCTGCTCTCCAACTTCGTCAGGCTTGAACTCTCAAACGTTCAAGCCCTCCTGATCACACCCTCTTTGAATACCCTCATCCTTCTTTTTGTGTGTTCCTATTCCTCTGCCAGTCCTTTCGGTGTTGATTTTGCAACACTATTAAATCCCAGGTCCTAGAGCGAGACCCCGTCTCTACTAAAAATACAAAGAAATTAATTGGCCAACTAAAGATATATATAGAAAAAATGAGCCGGGCATGGTGGCGCATGCCTGTAGTCCCAGCTACTCAGGAGGCTGAGGCAGTAGGATCACCTGAGCCCAGGAGTTTGAGGTTGCTGTGAGCTAGGTTGATGCGACGGCACTGTAGCCCAGGCAACAGAGTGAGATTCTGTCTCAAAAAAATAAATAAACAAATAAATAAATCCCAGGTCCTCTTCTACGTCTTTGCTGTCTGTAGTACCTCATCCACTCCCACGGCTTTAATTGCCACTGATAATGATAGAAACAATAGTAGCTGACCTTTATAAAGTGTTTATGCCGGGTACTGCTCTTGCTCATAACTCATTTAATCCTCACAACAAGCTGCTAAAGTGGGCACTATTATTAACTTCATATTGTGGGTGGAGGACAGAGTGATTGAGTGACCTCTCTACAGCTCAGACCACTCTCCTGAGCTCCAGACTCATGTTTCCATTTGCCTCCTGAACATTTCCCGTTGGATGTCACCATTGGACTCCTGATACGCCAGCTCCAAAGCTTTCCTTCTCCAAGGTCCCAATCTCAATGAAAAGTACCCAGCCACCCAGGCTGGAAATGTGGGTAATCGTCATCTCTTCCTGCTTCCCACCTTCAACCAACCTCTAACAAAACCAGTTAATTCTAACTCATCAACATTCAAGTCTGTTCCCTCTTCTCCATTCATTCTCCACTGCTATACTTCAGGTCTTCATACTTCTCACTGGCACTGCCCTCTAAACTGGCCGCCATCACTCCAGTGTGGTGCCCACACACAGTCTGTTTTCCTAGTGCACCAGCGGAGTACAAGCAGCAGAGCTGAAGAATATGGGCTTTGCAGTCAGACAGTCATTCTTATCAGCTGTTTGATCTGGGCCAAGCTATTCAACCTTTTGAGTCTTAGTTTTCCCTGCAATGATGAGAAAACGCCTGCTGTATAGGGTTGTTGGCTCATGCAAAGCCCTTCAGAAGCTGGGGCTGGCCTACTTCTAGAGGCTTAGCTCTGACCTATGACCCAACACCCTGTCCCAGCCAGACCTCCCTTGCTTGCCTGGCCACAAATGTGACGTGGCACTATCCAACATGGCATTTGCCACATTCTATATTTCAGCCCCTCCCTTTTCCCTGTAGCTTTGCCAACTCAACTGTCACCTTCTCCAAGGAAGCCTTCTCCTGATTTTCCATCCCCCCGCCCCTCAACTCCATCACCCAGCCTGGCTTCTTCCTTTGTGCTCCCATGGCCCTTGTAACACTATATCTTAAATGCCAGTTTCCTTATTGTTGTCCCCCCATTAGATTGTGATGTCCCTAAGGTCAGTGATTTATCTTAGTCCTCCTCAGAGCCCTGGCACAGAGAAGATGCCCAATAAGTCTTTTGTTGGATAAATGAATGAATCAATGAATAAATCAACAACTGCTTAAATTTAAGACAGTTGAGTGTTAATAGCACCACAAGCTTTAGGCAAAGCTGCACAAAATGGTAGTCTCTTGTTGCCCCTTGCTTTCTAAATGACTCTGCTGTGCTCACTAGCACATCTGAAGAGTTGTAACTGGCTGGGTTCTTGTGGAGACATTTGGGCAGGGACTAGCACTTTTGCTTTGGGTGTAAACAGTGACAGCTGTGAATTTTAAAACCCAATCAAAAATGATTCAGTGAATAAATCTTCATTTTTCCAAGGAGTTACAAGTGTTGCAGATACATAATTAATGAAAGATCAAGCATTTAGTATAAAGTGAATAGACAGAACTGGATATTCTACTTTTGGTTTACTTGATCCTATGCAGGCAGAAAATGCTATTTGTGGTCAGGGAAATTTCATAAAAATATTTTTACTCATTCATTTCTACCCTGATTGTCCACCAAATCATGTCTTGCTGCAGGACGAGCTCTCTTAGGCCCAGGATGTCCTGGCACAAAGGGGCTGGCAGCTTGTGCCTGGGAAGAGCCCAGCTACTAATGAGGAATGTGCTATAGCTGACAAAGCCAAGTGTCATCAGATACAAGGAGGAGCCAAACCACTTGGATCCAAAAACTGAGCTGTGCTAATTCAAGAAGAGGGAAGAAAGGTTTTTGTAACCAAACAATAGCAGAGCAAGTGAGAAAAACTTGGGGACTTCATGCATCAGCCAGTGCAGACAGCCAGAAGTATCCAAGGCTGCAATTTTGTGCAGATGAGAGTATTTTGGGGAAGCCAGAGGGGATTGGGGTGCTCTGCACCTTCCCAGGGCTGGCCTCTTTCCCTCCACAATGTTACCAGATCTGTGATTCCAAATTAGAACTGTATCTGGGCAACCAGAGGCTGCGAGTGGTGGGCAGCAGGGATTGCAAGGGCTACTCTGGAAGATGTGACAAAAGGGGCAGACCAGAAGCAGTGGCTGGATGGTCATAGGGAGTATTTCTGAATGAAGCAGCTGTTTCTGAGTCACGAAGGTCCATAGAGGAAAGGGTCTACTGCAGAGTCTGTCCCCAGAGTGCTGACAAGCACTGGAAGGGCTAACACAGGGTGTCCTTAAAAGATCTTCACTTAGGGGTAAATCTTTGCTTCTGTAACTGGGAAAATCAGGATGAGACAAAACTGGCTTTGCACGGGGCTTCAGGACCAGGTGTGCCCTCTGGTGTGCCCCATGGCTCTGGAGCCTGGGGGTGGGTGGAAGGTGCCCAGGATCTGGCATAAGGGCCATTTTGGGGAGGTAGGCAGGTTATCTGTTGGTAGCCTTTCTGTGCCTTTCCTTAGATTGATTCACCAGTCCAAACTGGTTCTCTTTCTCCCGCTAAAAGGCACTCTGAGGCCTGGCATGAAGTCAGCTCCCCAACCCTATGACAGTGTTTGCAACTCATCACGTTCAGCAACAAGAGGAGAGTTGAGGGTGCACTGTGCAAAACACAGGATGGGCTGCTGACTCTCTCCCCTCCCTCTGCCTTCCAGACCACCGCTCTGTGGGTAATTGTCAATGACAGTTTTCTGACAAGATTATAAATTACCAGCACATGTTCACTTTTAGGCAGCCTATGTTTGTTGGGAGTTAAGCAAGTAAATTTTCTGAGAGCTGAAAGCAGTCTCTTGTGGAGACCTATTCTGTGTGCTCTGAGGATCCGTGCAGTTCCCTTCACTGGCCACTTCACCAGGCACCCCGTGTCTCCCACTGTGAGAAAGGGCCGCACCCTTCACTTTCCATCATGCCTGGTTCATACGAAGTGAGCATCCGGAGTGTTGCTCAGTTCTGTGCCGGCCAAGAAGTATGAGGTCCTGGCTTCAAAGAGCTCTCTCAAAGTTGGCTGTGGGGGATGGGGCCAGGGCTGAAGTGGTCCTGGCTTTCCAGCCTGTGGAAGAGTCAGAGCTGAGAATGGTTCTGTAGCTCAGTGTGGATGAGGGACACAGTGGCCAGAGCAGAGCCTCTGGCTGATCCAGTCAGTTCTTTTCAACAACGTTTATGGAGCATGCATCGTGTGCCTGGAATGGTTTGAGGCTTGGGGTAAACAGAGATGTCAGATACGTTCGCTAGAGTTCATACACTAGTGCAGAGACAGACCGTTACTGGATGGGACCAGTGTTCCATGGCAACAGAACAGCATGGTGGGGTCAGAGACACAGAACATCTACACCCGAGTAGAGAGTGGAGGCAGAGGGAGAAGGGGCCAGAAAGCTTCAGAAAGTTGATTTCTGAACTGAGTCTAGAAGAATGAATAGCAACAGCCAGGTGAGGAAGACTTCCTGACAATGGTAGGCTCGGCAATTTGGACCCGTCTTCCACCTAGAACTAGTAAAATATCTAGAAAAAAAAAATTTAATCTCCTTAATAGCATTGGAGAGCAGTACAGTGAGGAATTACCAGACCCAAATCTAGGCAATGATGAGAACCCAGAAAGAAAAGCCTAACACTCAAAAGAAACTAAGAAGCATCAAAAGGCAAAGGAAAGGCCAGGTGCGGTGGCTCACGCCTATAATCCTAGCACTCTAGGAGGCTGAGGCAGGGAGATTGTTTGTGCTCAGGAGTTTGAGACCAGCTTGAGCAAGACCTCGTCTCTTCTAAAAATAGGAAAAATAAGCCAGCCTGGCATGGTGGTGCTATAGTCCCAGCTACTCAGAGGATAAAGTAGGAGAATGGCTTAAGCCCAGGAGTTTGAGGTTACTGTGAGCTAGGAGACACCACAGCACTGTAGCCTGGGAAACAAAACAAGACTCCATCTCTAAAAGAAGAGAAGAGAAAAGCCTCACTGATTATACTTGTTACGTTGCATTTTTAGCCCTACTTTCTTGACCAATCAGCCCAAAGTCTGCTTTTCATAAAAACATATACTTAGCCTTGCCTAAGCAAGACTTCAAAAAATTCAGTTACCAACTCATAACTGTCTCTCTCCACGGAAATCTTTAGTAAAAGGCGAAAGATTTATTCGTTTTGAAGAGAAACTAGAGTATGTTTGTGGTTGTTGTGCCTGGCTTCGCACATACTGGCTGGTCCCCCAACACTTGTGGTGCCTTTGGACTTAACCAACAAAAGCTTTTCTTCCACTGTAGAGAATTGTCCCAAACATGATCTTACTGGGTAAAAATCTCCGGAGGAGGAAATAAAAGGTTCATTGTCATGATTCAAACAGATAATCCTGGTAATAGTTCTGGTGTCTGCATTGCATTCTGGGATGCAAATGAGCTAAGCAGAAGAACAAGAATTTTCCCTAACCTGTCTCCCCTGGGAGTAAATAAAGAGAGATACGCACTTGATACCTGAGCTGGGAAGAGCACATGTCCTGTCTTCCTTGTAGCAAGCACATGTGTTCAGAGTAGCATTTACCCTAGTATACCATTGCCTCACCATCTCCTCCTGCCCCTTCTAGCTCTGCCTCCACATGGTTCCTTTCTCTTCTTTACAAAAATATGTAGCCCTCCCTCATCTTCCCAGGTGCTCCCACAGTCCCTCTTTTGACTTCTTTCATAGTGCTTGTCACAATATTGTTGCTGCCCAAGAAGCCAATACGCTGAGTCAGCAGGGTTTAAGGCAGAGAAAGACAAAGAGTTTATTCTGCATAGTGCTAAGTGGGGAGACAGGAGAGATTTCTCACATCTGCCTCCCCAAGAATTTGGGAGACAGGGTTTTTAAAGACAGTTTGGTGTAAGCAATTGCATCTGTTAATTGGCTGGGTTCAGAGTAGAACCATAGGATTGTAGAAATTGTCTTCTTTGCTGACCAGGTTCTTGGATAGGGTGTCACAAGAGCAGTTGAGTCAGTTCCTCAGTATGGGCCACTGGTCTGGGTGGGTCAGGCATTCCCCTGGAATGCCAGACCTGGAATATATCTCAGAAACTACCCTTAGGTTTCTAAAAGGTGATATTATCTACAGAGACAGCTAAAACTCTTTTTGACCACCAGCTATGTGGCTTCAGAGTAGCAACTATAGACAAGTAAATAGGGGGACAGTGGCTAATTATTATCATTATTTTTAGCTAGGCCCTTATCACAGCTCTTGCCTTGCACCCCTTTTTATTAATTTGTAAGGGTGGTTTCAATATTGTTGCTGCGTGGGAGGAAGAGAAGGGAAAAAAATATATAGTCACTGCCTATTAGTAATGCTCAGGGAAAGTTGGTTGAATAAATGAATTCCCCAACACCCAGTACAGCACCTTGCATGATAAGCACTCAAATGCCAGGAAAGGCTGAGTGAATGCTGGAATGAATGAATGACTAGAGAGATCTACAGAAAAGCCCTGCAGGAAATGCCCTCAATAAATTTGAGTCCCCTGCTCCTTCCTAACCAAATCTTTCCCTTCCTTTGTTTCCTCTGCTCCCTTGCTGTGTACCTTAGGCAAAAGGCGTCTCCCCCCACCCCAACCCCGTGCCTCATTTCCGGAAATGTAAAATGGGGAAGCTAACCTTATCTGGTTATGGTGAGCCTCGGAGAGCCGCTTAGCACAGGGCCTCGGCCAAGAAGGGCTCCACACGCTTAGCGAGAAAGAGCTTCTCTCAGCTGCCGCCTACATGGCTTCCTCACTTCGCACTTCCTGCCACACATCCCCCACCCACTTGCTCTGTCTCCCTCTCACCCCTCGTCTTTCTCCATCCTGTCTCCCATTATTTTATTTATTTATTTATTTAGAGACAGAGTCTGTTGCCAGGGCTAGAGTGCAGTGGTGACATCATAGCTCACTGCAGCCTCAAACTCCTGGCGATCTGCCAGCCTGGGCCTCCCAAAGCCCTGGAATTACGAAAGTCAGGCACCGTGCTGGGCCCTGTCTCTCTTTAAAGACCTAGTCCTCTAGCACTCTGGGAGGCTGAGGTGGGAGGATCGCTTGAGGTCTGGAGTTCGAGACCAGCCTGAGCAAGAGCAAGACCTCCATCTCTACTAAAAATAGAAAAAATTAGCCAGATGTGATGGCGTGCACCTACAGTCCCAGCTACTCGGGAGGCTGAGGCAGGAGGATTGCTTGAGCCCAAGAGTTTGAGGTTGCTGTAAGCTATTATGATGCCACAGCATTCTAGCCCGGGCAACAGAGTGAGGCTCTGTCTCAAAAAATAAATAAATAAAATTTAAAAAAAAAAAAAAACAACCCAGTCCTTCCCTCTGCCATGAAACCTGGATTCCTTCAAGGGGAAGTATCAGTTTCCATCTCTGACATCTCTGGGCCATCTCGATGGGTCTGCTCGCCATCCAACTCTTCCTCCTCCTCCCTCTTCCACCCCTTCCTCCTCTTCAACCGAAGTGTCACCTTCCCAGCTCCCCCTACGCCTGCACAGTGCTGGGCAGAAAAGAGGCTAGGACGGGTCAGCGAAGAGGACAGGGTGAAGGAAAGTGACTTGGTTCAAGGGGCTCTTAACTTCCCTGGAGGGGGAGGGTCCCCAGGCCTCTCCAGCGTCTCTGCCCTTCCCCCAGCCATCGAGCTGATCAAGGACCTGGTGAATTACGATGAAGTGCGCCTGGCGCTGCTGAAGGGCCTGGTGGCTTTGCTGACGCCGTCCCTCAAGGAGACCTCCAAACTGCAGTCCAAGATCCTCAGGGGTAGGGACCTGTCAGATGGGGCTGCCTGGGCAGAGGGAGGGGGTGGCTCCTGCCTCACTGCCGCTCCCCGCCGCCAGACCCCTCGGTTCTCCAGCTCACCGCCCACCTGCCCGTGTTCTTGCAGCAGGCCTCAGCCGCCAAGACCATCGGGTAAGCGGGCAGCGGATAGTGGGTGGCTGCAGCAGCCAGGCTTGGCACTGCCCGTGGGCCCTGGGAGCGGGAGAGTCCCCAGGCGTTGTCATTGGCTGAACCCCTGGTCCAGGGTCCTGGTGCGCAGAGACTTCAGCGTCGCCGAGGAGCTGCTGCACCTGCGCGTGGTGCACAGCCTGATGGCCGCCATGGGCAACACGGACCACAGCAACAGCCAGCGGCTAGCCAGCCTCACGCTGGAGGTGCGCCGGCTGCGGCCGGGCAGGTGGCCGGGGCGGGGAGGGGTGGACAGGTACAGTCACGCAGCCCCTCCCACCCTCTGCAGTACCTCGTACAGATGTTTCCCGTGGTGGAGGAGCACGTGCACAGGTCCATGGGGGAGGAACTCTACCGGCTCTTCCTTGTAAGTGCGCCCTCCCCAGCCCGCCGCAAAAGCAGCTGTTGGCTCAGACAGTATGGTGGCCCTCCACATCAGGGTCCATGCCCTGGTCCACACCACGCGCACAACATGGGCCTGGCCACCAGCTACAGGAGGGACTGCCTTGGCCTGGGCTCCTCCACTCGCTGTCTTCCTCTTCCCTTTCCTGTCTTTTCTGTCGGCTGAGAGCCTACCGCCTACCCACCCTCCCACTCTCAACCCCCCAACCTCCCTCTGTCCACACCCAACTCCAAGCCCAGACTGCCCTGACACCCCAGCCCGGTCCCCCTTGCTCCTGTCCTCAGAGCAACCCTGAGGACTTGTACATGAAAATAGACAGCATTCAGGCGGACATCTTGGTGGACAATAAAGTCAACGTTAGCAAAGGTGAGTGACGAAGGAGGGGAGCTGGGCACAGACAGAGCCAGCTCCCGGCTCATGCTCACTGTTCCTGCCCACAGCACTATACCTCCATAGCAGAAGCTGCAGCGATGTGAGCTTTCCCTTTGGCCCTCATAGTGCGGATGAGATGGCCTGCGTCACACACTACCAGAAGGATGAGGAATCAAAGGAGTAACAGCCCCTGAGGCAAACAGGGAAGGCCAAGGCTGTGTGGCAGGGAAGCCTGGCAAAAGGAAGGAGTTTGGGTTGGATCAGAAGACTCCATTTGGCCCTAGGTGGGAGGCTGGGGTTAGGCTTTCCAGTGGGGAAGGGAGAGCTGCTGGCTCAATAAACAGTGGTGACAGCTATCTGTTCTTTGTGTGTTTGGAGGGGAAAGGGAGATCAATGAGAGCTATATGATAGATTGGGGTGCCTGTTCTCACCAAATTAAAAAGCAAGTCCCAGCCAGACATGGTGGTATATGCCTGTAGTCCCAGCTATTCCGGAGGCTGAGGCTGAGGATCGCTTGAGCCCAGGAGTTCAAGGTCAACCTGGGCAACACAGTGAGACCCCTTCTCAAAAAAATAAAAACAAAACAAAAAAACAGTTCCAGAGGGAAGGGTCATCAATACCCTGGAAGGTTCAAGGGCCTCACCTCAGTTCCCTGATGGCCCCTGCACTCTCTCCTCCAGAACACCACGCCCACCTGGTTTTTCTCCTGCCTCTCTGGTTGCTTCTTCTCATTCACTTTTGCTGATTTCTCCTCTTCAATCCAACCTCTTTCAAGTTGGAGTGAAGGCAGGATTCTGACTTTGAGCCTCTTCTCTATGTACTTTTACACCCTGGTGAACTCATCCTGTCTCAGAGCTTTAAATACCACTTATATGCCAGTGACTCCTACCTTTCTAGTTCCAGCTAAACAGTTCCACCTCACTGTGTCTAAAACTGAACTCCCAATCCTGTGCCACCTTCCCCGATTCACCTGATAGCAGCTCATCCTTTCTGTAACTCAAAACAAAATAGTGGAGTGCTCCTTGATGTCTCCCTTTAACATCATTGGCTATCCTGTCTGCTGACTGTGCCTTCCAAATACATCTAGAATCCAACTGTCTCTCACTACCTGCATTGCTAGAATCCTGGGCTGAGCCACCATCATCTCTCCCCCATGTTACTCTTTCCTCCCCCTTTCTTTTCAATATAGCAGCCAGTGTGGTCCTTTTAAACTTCAGATTCTGTTACTCTGCTCAAAACCTTGCAGGGCTCCCCATTTCACTGAGTAAAACCGAAGCCCTTACTATGGCCTACACAGCCCTAGGCGGTCTGGTCTCCCATTACCCCTCTGAACTCTTCTGCTTCTCTCTCTCCTTCACACTGGCCTCCTTTGCTGGCTCTTGAAATTGACAAACAAGCTGTTGCCTTAGAGCTTTTGTACTGGCTGTCCACTCAGCCTGGAGCCTCACTCCACATATCTATGGACATGGCTAGCTCCCTCATCTCCCTTCAACTCTACACAAACTTCACCTTCTCAGTGAGAGCTAACATAGTGCAGTGGAGTGCAGTGGGGCTAACATAGCTCACTCACTGCAACCTTGACCTCTCCAGCTTGAGATCCTCCTGCCTCAGCCTCCCGAGTAGCTGGGACTACAGGCATGCGCCACCATGCCCTGCTAATATTTTATCATTTTTTATAGAGATGAGAGTCTCCCTATGTTGCCCAGGCTGGTCTCAAACTCCTGGCCTCAAGTGATCCTCCTGCCTCTGCCTCCCAAAGTGCTGGAATTACAGGCATAAGCTACCATATCCAGCCAAGGGCCACTCTCTTAAATTGCAATGCACACTACCTCTCTCTATACTCACCCTCCCCCCCCACTTTGCTATTTTTTCCGTAGCATTACCTTATTTATTACATTTATTTATTGTCTGTCTCTCCACCTGACTGTAAGCTGCACTAGGGCAGGGATATTTCTTTTTCTTTTCTTTTTCTTTTTTTGCCCTCCCCTCCCCAGGATATTTCTTTTATTTACTGAAATATTCACAAACCGTTAGGACAATGCCTGGCAAGCATGAGTCAATGACGCAAGTATTTTGAGGGAATTATCCCTCCGAGTCAGAGAAAATAAGTGGCAGTAATTCTCTAGACAGCCACAAGAGGGCATCACCAGCCCCGATATTGTTGGTTTAAGGCAGCAGCTCAGCTTTCCTCAAACTGATTTTGAGCGTCAGCTTTCCTCTATTTGGACCTAGCAATGAGAGAAAAGCTAACAAAATATAGTTGCATTTTCCATAATGCTAAATAGATTTCCTACAGTCCTCAAACCTGGATTTAAAAAAATAAAAATAATAAATGGATTTTCTATTTTAGAGAGATGTCCTTTATGCTGAGAACATTCTTACTGTTTTAGTCTTGAAATATCCTTTTTTCACCCAAAGCTTGATCTGGTGAATAAATGTCCTTTTCTTTTGTAATAATGGTAAAAAAGAAATAGTATCCCAGAATATTTTTGGAAATTTTAATAATTGGGAAATCCAAAAACTTGGAAACCACTGGCCTAAAGTGCTCATAGTTTAATAAGAACAACAGAATTTTTAGGAACTAAATGTTGGTCAGGCATGGTGGTTCACGCCTGTAATCCCAGCACTCTGGGAGGCTGAAGCAGGAGGATTGCTTAAGGCCAGGAGTTTGAGACCAGTCTGGGCAACAGAGCGAGACTCCATCTCTACTAAAAATAGAAAAATTAGCTGGGAGTGGTGGTACGCACCCGCCCATAGTCCCAGCTAATCCTGAGGCTGAGGCAGGAGGATCTCTTGAGCCAGGAGTTGGAGGTTGCAGTGAGCTGTGATTACGACACTACACTCCAGCCTGGGCAGCCAAGTGAGACTCTGTCTCAAAAAAATAAAACTAAAGACTAAATCTTACGTATGACACAAATATCTAAAACATATACAGTAGTCCTGCTTATCCACACTTTTGCCGCTTTCCGCAGTTTCAGTTACCTATGGTATAATACAATAAGATATTTTGAGAAAAAGAGACCACATTCAGAAAACTTTTATTATAGTATATTGTTATAATTATTCTATTTTATTATTAGTTATTGTTGTGCTCGCTTCGGCAGCACATATATTATTAGTTATTGTTATCTCTTACCATGCCTAATTTACAAATTAAACTTTATCGTCAGTGTGTATGTACGGGGAAAAAACATAATATATATAGGGTTCGGTACTATCCGAGGTTTCAGGCATCCACTGGGGGTATAGAACATATCTGTTGCAGATAAATGGGGACTACTGTATAGTACATGGAATTTATTAATATATATTTATTTCCTCCATTTTTATTTTGAAAAATTCAGCTACAAAAAACCTGAAATAACAGTATAATAAATACCTATCTACCTATACGTTTTGACACATTTGCTTTCTCTCTGTTTGCTGAGCTATTTGCAAGTTTCAGGTATCATAATCCAAACAAATACATTATATTTCTGCAAAGAATAAAACATTCTCCTACATAATTACAGCATTATTATTGTGGTAGTCTGGGTAATGGCCTCCAAATATGTCCACATCCTAATCCCTACAACCTGTGAAGATATTGCCTTACATGGTAAAAGGAATGTTGCAGTTGTGATTAAGGATCTTGACATGGGAAGATTATCCTGGATTCTCTGGGTGGGTACAAGGTAATCACAGGGTCCGTAGAAGAGGCAAACAGGAAGACGGAGAGGTAGCAGTAGGAGATGACATAACAGAAGCGAGAGGGTTGGAGTGATGCCAGGAAGAGGCCATCAGCCAAGAAATGAAGGTAGCTTCTAGAAGCTGAAAAGGCAAGAAACAGGTTCTTCTTCCTCCAGAAGCAACACAGCCCTGCCAACACTTTAATTTTAGACTTTTGACCACCAGAACTGTAGGAGAATAACCTCGTGTTGTTTTGAGCCTTTACATTTGTGGTAATTTGTTACAGCAGCAATAAGAAAACTAATACAATTAGTAATTCACTAATGTTATCTAAAATAGAGTACATATTAAAATTTCCCAAATTGTTCCAAAAACGTACCTTCTGTTTTCTTCTTTTTCTCTTTGTTTTCATTTAGTTATTTGTTTATTGGTTATTGGCTTTAGGATCCAATTAAGGTGTGTATATTGTATTTGGTTGTCATGTACTGTATACAGTTTATTTTTAAAGCTCAACTTTATAACACTATATTCATCCACACAAAAATTTGAAATCGCAGATAAACCTGATATGTTTTATGTTTTATCTATCTCATCCGTGACTTATTTCTTTTCCTTCGGTTGAACAGAAAGAAAATGTTGATTCACACAGTTTTAAACAGTTTGCTTTGCTATCTGAGGGTAGCCTGATCTAGAGGTACAAAGGGGAGGAGGAAATGTGTTTCATAGCTGCATCAATAACAATATCAAACAACAGATCCAATCCATTTAACAGGCAAGGTTTACCTTCAGAGAAGATGGAGCTAAATGACAAATACTTATCATTAGACTTTGCCTTGTGGTGACTGTAACAGTTTCTGGCACTCTTGTGAGTATATTTAAACCTACGCAACAGATTGGTTAGATACTTCACATCTTGAATTTTATCAAACCATTATAACCATCATCAAATGTCTTTCTCAACTTTCCTCTTTTTTTTCCAGAGACAGGGTCTCGCTCTGTCACCCAGGCTGGAGTGCAGTGGGCAGCTATCATAGCTCACTGTAACTCGAACTGCTGGGCTAAAGTGATCCTCCCACCTCAGCCTCCTAAGTAGCTGGGACCACAGACGTGCCACTAGGCCCAGCTAATGTGTTTTATTTTTTGTAGGCATGGCATCTGGCCATGTTGCCCAGGCTGGTCTCAAACTTCTGCCCTCAAGCGATCCTCTCTCCTTGGCCTCCCAAAGAGGTGGAATTACAGAATTACAGGCAGGGGCCACCCCACCCAGTCCTCAACTTTCCTAATTCTAATAAAAGATCCAGTTCTAGTTGTTCTTTTTTATTTTTGTTCTTTTGAGACAGAGTCTTGCTCTGTCCCTCGGGCTAGAGTACAGTGGTGTCATCACAGCTCACTGCGACCTCAAACTCCTCCTCCGTTCAAGTGATTCTTCTGCCTCAGCCTCCCAAGTAGCTGACTACAGATGCCTGCCACTATACCCGCGTAATTTTTTCTATTTTTTGTACAGAAGGGTCTCACTATTTATTGCTCAGGCTGGTCTCAAATTCCTGGCCTCAAGCAATCCTCAGCCTCCCACAGTGCTAGGATTGCAGGTATGAGCCACCTCGCCCAGCCCCAGTTCTAGTTTTAAGGCTAAATTACTTTATCAAGAAAAAATATATATGTATTTATAATACATGTCATACAAAAACCAGCCAATCATACTTGTTTTTTTTTTTTTCTAGTTTTTTAAAAAGCACCTGAGCACAGTGGCTCATGCCTGTAATCCCAGTACTTTGGAAGGCCAAGGAAGGAGGATCATGTGAGCCCAGGAGTTTGAGACCACCCTGGGCAACAGAGCGAGACCCCATCTGTACAAAATTTTAAAAATTAGCAGAGGGTGGTGGTGCACACCTGTAGTCCCAACTACTTGGAAAGCTGAGGCAGGAGGATTGCATGACCCTGGAAGGTTGAGGTTGCAGTGAGCTGCGATGGTGCCACTAACTGCACTCCAGCCCGGGTAACAGAGTGAGACCCTCTCTCCAAAAAAAAAAAAAAAAAAAAAAGCAGTAAGACTTATATAAGTGTACCACTTACAGCCAGAGCCCCAGAGAGGTGTCTGGGCCTCGCCTAGGGTACTCTCTCTGATACTTCCTTGAAAAACGTTTGTGAACAGACATGCCCCAGCTTGAACTTTAAAAAAGCGTTTTATTCTCGACCTAAACACGAACAGGATATTCCATAGACAGGAAACATTTGTTAAGGTTATGTAGCAGGCCGCGTGCTGTGGTTGAGAACGGTAAGGCTTCGCTGGGCGCCGCTTACTAGGTGCCCCCGGCGAGCTGTTCCTTCCTCCCTGGGCCTCCCGATGAGGGCACTCGTCCCTTCTGCCTCCATTGGAGGTCAGCGTGGCAACTCCAACAAGGACTTCCCACCACCCCGCGAAAACAAGCCGTGCAACCACACCTTAGACACGGAATGTCGTCTAGAGCTGTGGTCCCCAAACCCCCGGCCGCAGGCGGGTACCACTCCGTGGCCAGCTAGGGACCGAGCCACAGAGCTGCGCCGCCCCCCCCCCGCTCCCCTTTCCCGTCTTCCTGGGCCCCTATTTCCGTCCTCCCCATCTCCCCCTTCCCCTCCATCCTCCCACTTCCCCTCCATCCTCCCCCTTCCCCTCCATCCTCCCCGGCCGTCCCCCGGCCGCCGTCCATGTAAAATGTCTGACATGATACTTGGGAACTGGGGCCACATAGCAGGTGAGCGCCGGGCGACCACCACCGCCCGAGCCCCACCCCAGTCCGCGAAAAATTGTCTTCCATGATCCTGGCACCAAAAATGTCGAGGACTGCCAGTCTAAAAGGAAACCTGCGGGCAGGAATGCCCAGTGGGCAGGGCGACCTGCAGCATCCACTCAGAGAAGGCAGCCCTTAAGAGCTAGACAGAGAGATCCACCCGCTCAGTGGACAGACCAGCAGTCCTACACTACTGCAGTACTGCACTATCGTTCGTGGTGACACAGAAGGGCCGCTATAACACCTTCCTTGAAATGCACGTGAAGAACAAAGCTATTGATGTTGCTATGAAACACCACCAATAAAAATTAAGCCAAAACACAAAATTTTAATACTCATTACCCTAAATACACCCAGCAAAAAAAAAAACAAAACCGCAGTCAGCAAATAAAAAAATCTTACCCGTTTATAAAAAAATAAAACCGCGCTCAACACGACATGTTTTGATACTTCTAACACAAAACCACACATAAACATATCTTATTTTTTCACACTCTCAAGCAGTCTTGCAAACGCAAGACCTCAAAAAATTGGGTTAAGACTCAGAATTGTTCCTCTCCACGGAAATCTTTAGTAAAAGGCGAAAGATTTATACGATCTGAAGAGAAACCAGAGTATGCCTCCAACTTATCGCACACAGTCCTCGGGTAACTGTAACTACTAGTATAGAAATGTTAACTATTTACCCACTAGAGCTATTGACTTCTGTTTTTATCTCAGATAATTCCGTGAAAGCAGTTTCATTTTTATGTAAAATAAAAAAGGAATAAAAGAAAAGGAAGAATCTACTCCTCTTAAAAGTAGAAAATGTCCTGCGTGCAATGCATTGTGGGTATGTAAATGAGGCCGAGTCACCGCCCCGCGAAATACCTTAACTAGCTCATTAGTTTTCCGTGGCTGCCACCAGGGGGCAGAACGAAAAACAGGTTTACAGAACTACAGACGCCTGGTCCAACTAGAAAGTCTGCCTTTGTTTTATAATTAACATTCCAAGTAAAAATCCTCTTGAATTAAAAAATAAAAAGGCTTGAAAATAATTGTCTTCATACAGACATTCAACAAAAATTTATTGAGTACTAGCTGTGTCAAACCCTGTGCCAGGCCCTAGGAGACAGGCATCTGTGATGAGCACTGAACAGGATGTTCAATGACACAGAGGCCAAGCATTAAAGGATCCAAAGAAGTAGGATGGTGATGGCATTATAAGCAGAGGTGAGCAGTGTGCGCCTGTGTGGTGAGAAGGCAGGTGGCTAAATAGCACGGACCACATCTTGATGGAACTTCCATGCCAAGCTAAGAACTTGGATTTACCTCGAGGACAATGAGGAGCCATTGAAAAGCTTTAAAGGAATATAATATGATCAGATTACTGTTTTAAACAATCATCAGCATCACCTGGAGTCATGGGTGAATTATGTCATCCTCCCCCCAAAAATTCATAGGTTGAAGTCCTAATCCCCAGTACCTGAGAAACTGACTTTATTTGGAAATAGGGTAATGGTAGATGTAATATATTAAGGTGAGGGCTCTAGAACTGTGAGATAATAAATTTCTACTGTTTAAGCCACCTAGTTTGTGGCACTTTGCTAAAAGGCAGCCCCAGCAAATACACCTATTACAGCAGGGCACTTCTTAGAAATGTAAATTATCAGGCCCTATTCAAGACCACATGAATCAGAAACTCTGTAATCAGAAACCCAGTAATCTGAGTCCTCCAGGTGATTTTGCAGCAGGCCAAATTGAGAACCACTGGACAGCCATTCTGACTCAAGTATGCTGGTTGTATGGACAGCAAGAAATTTGGGAGATACATTAGGAAACTGAGCGGTAAAGCCAGAGAGAAATCAATGGCGGCCTGGACCAAGGGACAGCCTGGATTGCCCAAGGAAAGTGCACAAAGTGCAGAGAGACAAAAGCCTAGGCTAAGTCTTAGAGAGCAGCAACATAAAGAAGAGATAGAGCATAAGGAGCATTTGAAGGAGAACAGGAAGGCAGGAAAGAAACCAAGGGTGGAAAAGAAATTTCAAGAAAGGGGCTGAGCGCGGTGGCTCACGCCTGTAATCCTGGCACTCTGGGAGACCGAGGAGGGAGGACTGCTTGAGGTCAGGAGTTCGAGACCAGCCTGAGCAAAAAGTGAGACCCTGTCTCTACTAAAAATAGAAAAAATTAGCCAGGCATAGCAGCACACGCCTGTAGTCCCAGCTGTTCAGGAGGCTGAGGAAGGAGTTTGAGGTTGCTGTGAGCTAGGCTGACGCCACAGCACTCTAGCCCAGGCAACAGAGTGAGACTGTGTCTCAAAAAAAATAAATAAAAAGAGGTTAACCAAGGCACAGTAATTTTTATTTAAATTAAAAAAAAAAAGAATATGGAGGTAGGGGGTTGCTAGCAGGTTCAACTGCTAAATCAACAAGAACCCTCTTGGGTTCTTCCTGCTTTTCTACTTGGCTGTCCTGAGCATGTTGCTTTTGATGTGATGACTGTCACCTACCTCATGATCACAAGGTGGCTGTCACAACTCCAGAAAGAACATTCAGGTCCAAGGCAAGAAAAAAAAAGGATGACACAAGGGAAGCATCCTCTGTGTATTCCCTCTGATTAGGAAACACCCTACCTTGCCCACAAGCCCTTCAGACACCCCTGCTGACATCTCGTTGGCCAAAACTGTGTCCCATGGCCACCTCTCACTGCATGGGGGCTGGGAGAGCAAGTACAGTATATAAAGCTTTCTCAGTCTCTAAAGTGGAAATGAATAAGGAAGAAGGGGGTTGGGAATGGCTGCGGGATTAGCCAACTGTGTGTGTCACAAGCAATTGGCTCATTTGTTTTCAATCTTCCTTGTTTTCTTTGTCCCTTCCTGATGCCTTTTGGATGAATCCTCACCCGGATCCCCTTGCTCACCATTTCATTTTGGCTGTAACCGTTCTGCTTTTCAATCCGTGCATGGATTTCGACTCTTACATTTTCAAACCCAGTATTTCTAATTGATTCCTCTTGCTTGTTCCTGTGTTGTATCAACAATAGCCTTCTTTATCTTTTGAAGGTATTTATTATGCTTATTTCAAACTCTCGCAGACCTACTGATTCTGCTTCATCTAATATTAGTTTCTCAGTTTGTTGTTTTTCTGTTATTGAAAATGTGTTCCCCTTTGAGTTCATATCATTTTGGGGCTATCAATGATTTTGGCAAAGGAAGACTAAAGCCCGGACCCTAGAACATAACAGTGAGTGAGGAGGTGGGCAACGATGTTTCCAGTCCATCCACTGATCTGGCCTTACCCAGCCAGGCTGGAGCGCTGGAATGGTGCTGCTGCTCTTCTGCCTCACAGTGGCAATGGGGCAAGTAATGACCATCCAGGGCCTTAGGGGGTGAGATAGGGTGGGGAGGGGCAATGGTAAGCACAACTAAAAAGCTCTCCCGGCAGGGCATGATGGCTCACACCTGTAATCCCAGCACTCTGGGAGGCTGAGGTAGCAAGGCAGAAGGATCGTTTGAGCCCAGGAGCTTGAGGCTGCAGTGAGCTATCTTGCCACCACACTCAGCTCCCCCTCAGATCGCCCCCATGTCAAGGTGCCTGGCTCTCTTCCACTCTGGCTGCACTCACGGTCTCCCATAGCTGCCCCCAACCACCTTCTGTCTCCTCATGGTTTCTCAGTGCTTAGTTTCTCAAATCTTCAACCTCTCTCCATTTCTTTTTATTCTTCATTGTTGCTGTTACATGGAAAATCTCCAGCAAACAAAAGTTGAGCACAATGGACCCCCTTTCCCATCATGCAAAAACCAAGCAACTACAATCATCAACTCACAGCCATGTCATCTGTCCTCACCCCTCACCTCTGGCCTGCTGGATTATTAGATTTTTTTTTTTTTTTTGAGACAGGGTCTTGCTCTGTTGTCCAGGCCTGAGTGCAGCAGTGCAATCATAGCTTACTGCAGCCTTGAACTCCTGGCCTCAAGTGATCTGCTGGCCTGGGCCTCTCAAAGCCCTAGAATTACAGGGGTCAGCCACCACACTGGGCCCTGTCTCCCTTTAAAGACCCAGTCCTCTAGCACTCTGGGAGGTTTGACCCCCATAAACTCTCACCCTCATTACTTCACCAAGACTGCATGCATAAAGTCACCAGTGACTTAGGTGGCTTTGCTCATCCCTTCAAACCACACTAATCCCATCTCCTTTGCTGGCTCCTCCTTCTCTGCCCTACCTCAAAATATTGGCAAAACCCATGGCTCAATTATAGACGCTCTTCTCATCTCCAACTAGATCTCATTCAGTTTCATGACTCTAAATACCATCTATATAACGCTGACTGCCAAACCTCAGTCTCTGGCCTTAGCTCTTCCTCAGCTCCTGGCTTGGATATCCAACTGCTCACTCAACACTGCCACTCAGGTGTCTTGTAGACATCCCAGATTCAAAATGAACAAAATGAAACTCTTGACTTACCCCCCAACTTCACAATCTCCCTCTTCCATTTCAGGAAATGGTCCATTTTCCACCCAGTTGCTCCAGTCAGAAACCAGGAGTCGGTCACGATTACCGCTCTCTTTCATATCCAAGGTATCAGCAAGACCCATTCACTCTCCACCTCCCAAACACGGTGCATCTTGAATCCACTCTCTCAGCTAAATTTTCATGGGCACTAGCCTGGGCTAGGCCAGGATAATCTCTTACCCACTTAATGATCTCCTCTCTCACAGTCTTACCCCCTTCAAATCACTCTCCACACAGCAGTAAGCCTTGTTGATAGAAAATAAAATGTAGAATCAAAAGAAAATCCAAAAATAAGAAGCAAAAGCTGCTCCAGATGGGAAGGAATCAGCGAAAGATCTCCTGATACATGAAAAAATCAGGGTGAAAGGACACCCCCAAAAGAAAGCAATAACTCTGTACCAATAGAAACCAACCAAAATGAGAATATTGAAATGACTGATAAAGAATTTTGAATATGAACTGTAAGGAAGCTCAATTAAATACAAGAGAAAACAGAAACCCAACACAAAGAAACCACAAAAGCAATGCAGGAAGTGAATGAAAAATTCACTAAAGAAATTGAATTATTTAAAAAAACCAAACAGAGCTTCTGGAAATGAAAATTTCATTCAAGGAAATACAAAATACAGTGGAAAGCCTTAAGACTAGGCTAGACCAGGCAGAAGAATCTCAGGGCTAGAAGACAACACCTCTGAAGAAAGTAAAATGTAAATCAGATTTTTGTCACTCTCCTGCCTAAAATTCAATTTCTCATAAGCAAAAAAGCCAAAATTATTAATATAGGATACAAGATGCTAAATGATCTCACCCCTGCCCACCTCTTTAACTTCATCTCATGCTCGTCTCTCCCCCACCCATTGCTTTCCAGCCACAGTGGCTTATTTCAGTTTTTCAAAGACCAACTTCTTTCCTACCTCAGGGCCTTTGTACATACTACTCTCACATCTTGTCTGGAAGGCTCTCCACCTTCCTGCCCTCCATTTTGGCATGGCTAGCTCTTTTTTTTCTCTCTCTAGACTTAGGTTAAATATCACTTCAAAGATTTCTTCTCTGCCATTTTATCTAAAAGTAGGTTTCTCCATTATCCTCTATCCCAGCCCTTGGTTTCCCTCAGAGCGCTGACCACAATTCATTTACTTATGTACTTTTTGTCCCCTTCTCACATTCGAAATGTTAGGTCAAGAAGGTTAGGAACTGTGTGTGTAGCTCACTCCTACTATCTCCATCGCCTATCACCATGCTCAGCATGTGGTAGACGATAAATATCCGGTGAATCAGTGGCCTCCAGGCACTTCATACATAATCCTCAAGTTAGGAAAGATGCTCCTCCACTGTGCAAAAGGGGAAACCAAGAGACAAGTTTCTAACATGTTCGAGGTCAATGAGCTAGCAACTGAAGAAGCTAGGATTTGAACCCCTATCTGTAGAATCCCAAAGTCCTCACTGTCGAACCATACTGAAACCTCCCAGTTTTCGGGAACCCCGAAGTACAGAAGCTTGGCATGGTGGCTCATGCCTGTGATCCCAGCACTTTGGGGGACCAAGGCGGGTAGATCGCTTGAACTCCTGGTAATCAGGAGTTCGAGGTTCCAGTGAGCTGCAGCCGGGCGAGAACCTATCTCTAAAAAATAAAACAAACAAACACACACACAGTATCGCTAACATCCGCAAACACACCCAGCACAAAACCGGGAACCGAAAACCTCTGGCAGGCACAATGGCGAAGTTCCCAACAGGCACAGCGCTCGGGGGCGTGGCCACACGAATGGGCGGCCCCGGGCACCGGAAGACGGGCTGGACACTACGTATTCCACAAGGCTCCGGGAGGCTGACTGGCGGAAGCGAGGCCGACGGAAGCGTGATGACGTCGTGCGGAGCGCTGGCGCGCGGGATTTAAACTGCGGCGGTTTACGCGGCGTTAAGACTTCGTAGAGTTTGCTGGAATTGTGCGGGTTTCATTTTTGTCATTTCGCGTTTCTCTTCCCGGCGAATCCTCCGAATGCCCATGGACTCGTCACTTCAGGCCCGCCTGTTTCCCGGTCTCGCCATCCAGATCCAACGCAGTAATGGTGAGGAGCGGGGTCCCGAGGCCAAGGGGACCCGTGAGCGGTGAGACGGCTGAAATTACTGCGCCGCCCCCAAATGGCAGGGCCTTGAGACACTGTTGGGTTTTCCTCCTGCCCCTCCCCACGTCCCCACCGAGTCCGGGTCTCTGCACTGTCATTCTGTCCTGCACAAGGGTAGTGACACTTGAGCTGGCAGTGGGTCCTTTCTTCGCCCTTCGTGGTGGGCGGAGCTACTCCACGGTCATTAGACCTCCCAGGGAAGTTAAGACTTCTAGATTCACTTCCCTTCCAAAATCTCCCCTGAGACTGTCCTACCCTTGTGAGGACCTCAGCTTCCTGGCATGCATCTCTACTCTCCAATAAATACTGTGCGTTTGCAGTATGTCAGGCACTGGATTCAGGGTAAACGAGAGAGACAAGATCCCTCCTCGTGAGGAGCTTGTAATCCAGTTCTCTCTTTTGGTTAAGCAGCTATTGCAGCTGTGGCAGGTCTAATACATGTCATGGTCAGACATGACTGGCAGAAGTGAGGTAGGAAAACCCGAGATGGCCAGGTTCTCAGTGCTGTGTTGAAGAACAGTTCACCTAAGGACTATAGGCACTTCCTTGCTCAAGCATACCTTTTTCCTTTTTTGGGGGGGGAGGGGGACAGTCTCACTCTCTTGCCCAGGCTAGTGTGCCATGGCATGGCATCAGTCTAGCAACCTCAAACTCTTGGGCTCAAGCCATCCTCCTGCCTCAGCTTCCTGAGTAGCTGGGATTACAGGCGTGTGCCTCCATACCCGGCTAATTTTTTCTATTTTTAGTCGCCTGGCTAATTTTTTCTTTTCTTTTTTTTTTTTTTTTTTTTAGTAGAGACGGAGATCTTGCTCTTGCTCAGGCTGGTTTCTAACTCCTGACCTCAAGCAATCCTCCCTCCTCAGCCTCCCAGAGTGCTGGGATTACAGGCATAAGCCACTGCACCCAGCCTCCAAGCATACATTTATTCCATCCCCACTCCATTTGAGTGGGGATGAATCCTATCCCATACAGCTCGATTTTAAGACCTTTCCCATGCCCACCTCACTGTGGAATATTCTAAAGGTGAAGTCTTTGTTTGTCTCTATGAGTGTTGAAAGAAAGAAAGAAAGGCAGCTGCCCCTTCATTCAGGTAAGCTCCACATTAGGCGTCTCTGTGAGATCCTAAAAGTAAAGTCTCCAGGAAACAGATGGGTAACTCTGATCTTTTTGTACTACAGGCTTAATTCACAGTGCCAATGTAAGGACTGTGAACTTGGAGAAATCCTGTGTTTCAGTGGAATGGACAGAAGGAGGTACCATAAAGGGCAAAGAGGTAGGTTCTATCAAAGAGCCTCTACCACGTTTAACATCTTCTTACATAAAGGATCTGTGTGGAAATGGAACCTGTGAGAGTCTAGTTTCTGATGCTGTGCTGTTCTCCTTAATCTTAAAAATGGTCCTCTTTGGATGCACTGGGATTTTATTTAGTCTGGCCTATTCTGAATTGAAGCAATCAACAGTTTCTGGTGTGTCTGTAGAAAGTAAACTGCACAGAATCCTAAAAAAAACCTTGCTTATCCACACTAGGTTCTAAATGCACACTACCTGTGATATCAGTTTGGGTAGCAAAATCAATAACCCAGTGAAACAAAAGTATGTTTCTGAAATACCAAATAACAGAAGGCAACTTGTGATGAATGACACAGTTGAGTAGTGCTAGAGGAGATCAGAGATGGAAACTCACTAAGGATGAGCTGGGCTGGGCTCAAAGGGTAGAGCGTGAAGGCTTAGCTGAAGCAGTGAGATGGCACACGTGGGCACTAGTGAAGAAAGTGGCCACAAGCAGTGGAGGGCTCAGAATGCTTGGCAACAGCAAAAAGGCTGAAAAAGGAGGGTCTTCACCTGTGGTGCTAGACTATTTGGATTTTCTTCTGTAGACAGTGAGGTGCCTTAGAAAGATTTTGAGAAGATGTGTGACTAACGCATTTATGTTCCAGAGGCATTATGGTGTGGTGAAAAAGGTCACTGGGCTAAGAGTATGAAAACCTGGACTCTAGTATGGCTCTGCCACTACTTTGTGTTCTCAGGCATGTTTCTGCCCCTCTTGGAAATTTAGTTTCCTCAACTATAAAGGGAGATGATGATAACATCTGCCTTACAGTGTTGTTGTGAGGACTTAAATCCTTTTGGACTGGTTCTAAAATGCTGGACAGTGTGTTGGATGCTAGGGATGCAGAGGTGAATAAGATAGATCCCTGGACCCTCTTTGAGGAAGCTTACTGAGATAACACACGTAAAGGGCTTGCTTAGCATAGTGCCTGTGGTAGGTATGCTGATATTTAGGTGGTGTATTTCAGAAATAAAAGGATTGAGGCCAGGTGCGGTGGCTCACGCCTGTAATCCTAGCACTCTGGGAGGCTGAGCCGGGTGGATAGCTCAAGGTCAGGAGTTCGAAACCAGCCTGAGCAAGAGCGAGACCCCCGTCTCTACTATAAATAGAAAGAAATTAATTGGACAACTAAAAATATACGTAAAAAATTAGCCGGGCATGGTGGCGCATGCCTGTAGTCCCGGCTACTCGGGAGGCTGAGGCAAAAGGATCTCTGGAGTCCAGGAGTT
>CAUYRT010047542.1:0-28439 GCA_963574885.1 Lepilemur ruficaudatus
TTATAAAACTAAACATGCAACGGGAGGCTGAGGCAGTAGGATCGCTTGAGCCCAGGAGTTTGAGGTTGCTGTGAGCTAGCTGATGCCACGGCACTCACTCTAGCCCGGGCAGCAGAGTGAGACTCTGTCTCAAAAAAAAAAAAAAAAAAAAAAACTAAACATGCAACTACCATATGACCCAGCGATTGCACTCTTGGGCATTTGTCCCAGAGAAATGAAAACTTATGTTCACACAAAATCCTGTACATGAGTGTTCATTACACTCATGTGTAATAGGCCCAAAGTGGAAACAGTCCAGATATTCTTCAAAAAGTGAATGGTTAAACAAATTGCAGTGCATCCATGCTATGGTTACTACTCAGCAATAAAAAGCACAAATTATTGATACACACAATAACTTGGATGAAATTTCAAGGGAATTATGCTGAATGAAAAAAGCCAATCCCACATGGTGACATACTGTATGATTGCATTTATGTAGTGTTTTTGAAATGACAAAATTATAAAAAATGGAGAACCCATTAGTGGTTGCCAGGGGTTAGGGAAAGGGTGTTTGAGCAGAGGGAGGTGGGGGTGGCTGTAAAATGCCCCAGGAAGGATCCTTGTGGGACAGACATCTGTATCTTGACTGGATCTGTCTCAATGTGTTGGTTGTGATGTTGTACTACAGCTTTGCAAGATGTTCTCACAGGAGAAACTGGTGAAGGATATGTGGAAACCTCTGTACTATTGCTCATACCTACATTTAAATCTACAATTATCTGAAAATTAAATGTTTTAACTTTTAAAAAAGCAATAGCAATCACTTATCTTTCACAGTTTTCTGTGGGCACAGCAACAACAGGTTGTCTTTGCTCCATTGCACCTGGGGCCTCAAGTGCAAGACTCCAAGGCTGGGGCTGAGACCAACAAAAGCCCCTTTGCTGACATATCTGGTGGTGAGTTGATGCTGGCTGTAGGCTGGGACCCGAGCTGGGGCTGTCAGCCAGAGCCCTTACACATGCTTGTGACACAAGAGGTGGACCCCAGAACTTGGGTCTGGCCTAAAGGCCAAGAGAGTTCTTGGCTTCATGCAGGAAAGATTCAAGTGTGAGCCTTAAGTTGGAAACAAAAGCAAAATTTATTAAACAAGCAGCAAGCCAGCTACTCCATAGGCAGAGCAGCCATTGTACATTGCTGGCAAACTCTATCTATGGCTATCTCTTGAGATATGCTAATTAAGGGGTGGATTTTCAGGGATAAGTGTGGAGAGTTCTAGAAATCAGGGGGTTCCTCCTCTTTTCACATCATATAAGGTAACTTCCCGGTGTTGGCATGGTGATTGCAACGTGTCATGGCCCTGTGAGAGTTTCTTTTAGCAAACAGATACATTATAAGCATGGTGTAATGAACAAGGGCAAGCAGAGGTCATTTTTGTCACCATCTTGGTTCTAACTGGTCTTTATGGGTTTCTTCACCGCATCCTGTTTGTCTCTGAGACCTTGGTTTGGATCTTGTGACTCCTTAACCAGCAGGGCCTGTCAACAGCTAAGTACAGCTAAGTTCCTATGTTGCTTGGACTTCCTCACAGCATGGTGGCCGGTTCAAGGGCAAGTGTTCCCGGGAAAGAACAGAGCCAGGTAGAAAGCAGTGTCACCATTTATCACTGAGCCTCAGGAGTCCCCCAGCAAACCAGCAGTCATAAAATCTCACCTGGGTACAACAGGAAGAAACAGAATCCACATCTTGATGGGAATTGGTAAGGTTCTACAAGAGTAAATATTGTCGAGGCCACTTTTGTAAAATATCATCTTCTACAAAGAAGGTCTTCCAAAGTGTAGAAGCTCCAGAGCCCCAATACCTGGGTTCTCCTTGCAATGTACTCCAAGAGACAAACAAGACTGTGATTTGAACCTGGGTCACTCGGCCTAGGCACTTAGGGAAGGAGAACATGAGATGGGATTATGAAAAAAGAGGACATTTTCATCAAGCCCAAAAGACGGGACAGTACCAGAGGCAGCTCCCACCGCTGCTTCCCTGTCTTCTCTGAACAGCTGGACAATGCATTGGGCACAGTGGTGGCAGGCCCAGCACAGCCTAGTGGAGCCAGCATCATCAGCCGGTGGTTGGGGGAGGCTCAGGTGAGGGCAGGGTACAGACCAGGGTTGGAGCACCAGACACTGCCATTGGCAGATACCTCTAGACTGTGATCCCAGAGCCCAAGGGAGACTCAGCAAGAAGCACTCAGAGGAAGGGTGCTAGGGCAGGGGTAGGGCGGGAGGGAGACCCTTGGGACTGGAAAGGTGGGGGCTGATGCTGCACCCAGAGCTGAGCTCAGAGCCTAGGCAAGGGGGCGTGGCTGTGTTGCTGGGAAGGCTGGGAGTACTCACTGAGGTCTCAGGTCGGGGGCTGCAGCCTCAGGGAAAGGGGCAGCAGAAACTCCCTCCACTGCCCAGAGACACAGCCAGGAAGGGAGTCTCCGCCTGAGCACTGGGGAGAACAAACAAAACCCAGCCTATGCTACACACAGCGTAGTTTTCTATAGCTGTGTAACAAATCACCATGATTCGGTGATGTGAGGCCACACAAATTTATTATCTCAGAGTCTCCATGAGTCAGGAGTCTGGGATCAGCTGAAATGGATCCTCTGCTTGGGTCTTGCCGGCTGGTAATCAAGGCATCCTCAATGCACTTGGAGCTCAGTGTCCTCCCCAAGCTGATTCAGATTGTTGGAAAAATTCAATTTGCACGTTGCAAGATTCAATTCAATCTTGCACTTGCAAAGACTGGGGTCCCCATTTTCTTGCTAGCTGTAGGCCACCCAGGGACTTGTCTCAACTTTTCAAGGCTACTCTCCGTCCTTGCCACGTGGACCCCAGAGCAGTTTGCTACCTTCCAGGCCAGGTCTCTCTGATGCTTCAGCTGCTTTTAAAGGCTCCTCTGGTTGGGTCAAGCCCACCCAGGATAGCCTGGAAGGTCTCTTGATTAACTCAAAATCAACTGATTTGTGACTAATCATAGAGTGACATCCTATAATATTCACCAGTTCTGCACACACTTGAGGGGCAAGAATTCTACTAGGAGTTTGTACCGGGGGAGAGGATCCTGGGCCCACCTTAGAATCCTGCGTACCGTGTTTGAGTTTGGAGTCTGAGTTTATTCCTGTCTTGGGTTGCGGAAATCCTCATGATGAATATGCAACTGGTCCCAGGCAGGAGGCATCTTTGCAGTGCATGGCAGAGGCAAATGGAAATATTCTCACAGAAAACAAAACAAAACATAACCTATTGTCACTGAAGATAATATCGCAGTAAAAAAAAAAACTGACCCAACACACAGGAACACGATCAACCACATAAGCAAGGTAGCAGGCAAAACAAGAAGTTTAGCACCCCAAGACCTGGAGCTCTTAGTACAAACCCGCTCCTCTTAAATGAGTATGTGTAATGCTGATTCCTTGCTGTGTACGTGGCGTTGGATGGAGATGTTGCTTTAAAACAACAGTGAGAATGAGTGAAAACCACCATTTACATAAATGATAAAAATATTGATTATGAAATTAAAGTATTAAAATACTTTGTAATGTCTTCTACACTAATGAAAATGTACATGACCCACTACACTATTTGAGCATGATATGTACTGTTCATGGTTGATTCCCAAATCTAAGCATTGCTTTAATAATTTGAGTGATAATTCCAATTGCTACTGCCTCAGCAAACTTTCTCCAAATTGAAGTGAATTAAAAAATATGCATAACAACTGTTATATTTTGATTCAAAAAAGGTTGTCTAATTTGGCTCTATTATCAGTTGGACACAAACCTGTGAAAATCTTATTATGTCAACATAATTAGCAATTTTTCTGAAATGAAGGCAAGAAAAATAAATTTTATGGAATAAATAACAGTTTATGAATTATGACTTTATTATTCATGCAAACAATGCCAACCCATTAACATCACACCCAGACATGCACAATTATTAAAGTCAGCCATCTGTGCTATTTTGCCAAGTTTTAGTCATATAAAAACTATATTTTTACACATATTAGCTTGATTTATGTCTTTTGCATATTTAGACTTAATGTTAAAGGGCCCTGAACGCTGTCAGTCAAAGAGGGTGGCTGGGGAGAGAAGGCGAACCTGGGGAGCACAGCAGAGGGCACCCCTGGTGCAAACGGGTCTAAGGGAGTAGGACCTTCCCCCGCCACCCCTGCTCCGCTCCCAGCCCGCACTGCCCCAGCAAGGGTGGCCGGGCCGCAGATGGACTGGCCACAAATTGCCGGATTATGTTGGACCGGGCTTCGATGGCGCCGCCATGTGGCAGCGCGTAGCAATGGCAGGAACGAGCCCTCCAGCATCAAGGTAACTACCACCAAGTCCCCAGGGATTTTTTTTTCCCCCCGAGAATTCAAGGGGAGAAGGAACTGCCAGGGGAACATACGGGGCTTTCTATTTTTAAGGCAGATGAATACCAGAGTGATTGATTTTAAAAATAGTTTGCATTCTGAGTTTGTGGAGTTACATACCAAAAAATAGATTGTTTTGTGCATCTCAGCAGGGAACAGGTGGTGTACAGGTTAATGCATAGATTCTAGACTAGGCCCGGGCTCAAGTGCTGGCTACCTTCCTGGCTGGCCATGCCACCTCAGGCAAGTTTTGTGGTCTCTCCAAGCCTGTTTTCTCACCTGTCAGTGGGCATCACAGACAGACTGGATGTCCCAGGGAGGCTGCAGCCCCAGGGATGCTGCTGTAAGACCTTTGCGTGGCTTCTGCACTCAGTAAGGGTTTTCCACCCACCCCTTTCTCCTCCTCCCTTGCACAAGGCAACCCTCGAGTGTCTGTGGGGGGAGTTAATGCATATAGGTACAAGTCACCAAGGCTGGTGGAATCAACCCTTTTCTCCAGGAGTCCTTGTGTTGTCTGGACTCCTGCTGCGTTCCCCCCTCCAACCCCCTGGGACATTTGTCTTCCCCTCCTTAGTCCTCCCTTTGAGCATCTAGCACCCTGTTCTGCCAGCTGCTGGCCTCCCTCCCAGTTTGCAGAGAAAACAGAGGAATGAGGCACCTGCCTCCCCTGACCTGTCCTGCTGTCAGCCAGCCCCCCTTCTCTGCTCCCATGGGGCCAGCCCTTCCTTGCCCCTCTGTGTCACTTCCTCTCACCTTCCTCTGGTAGGCACCCAAGCTCACTGCTGGCGGCCAGGCCATCCTCATAGCTCATTTCTCCACCTCCTCCCCGCGTGCTTCCCTGCGTCCTTTCTCCCTGCCCTTCTTTCCTCCACCTGTGTAGAGTGAGCTTCTGAATTCTCCTCTGCCCAGAAACAGCCCTTTGTCAAGGCCATGAACAATCTCACCCTGCCTCATGGGGCAGAGCCCCTGGCCCCTTGCCAGCCACCTGCCACTGTCACCAAGCTCTCTGAGCGGGTTGTTACCATGGCACGGCCACCCCTCCTGCCGGACGTGGCCCTCAGGACCCTTCCCGCGCCCTTCCGTCAGGGGCACACACAGCTGCACAGCTCTCCTTTCCTCAGGGTTGCCAAGCGAGTCTTCATATTAACTCACTTCTCTTCAGCCTGGAAAGGCGCCCCTGCTTCTGGCGTTCAAGGGGCCACAGCTTCTTGTGGGCATTTTATAACACAACCTGGACATGAGGAGTCACCCTTGGGCCTCCCATCCGCCCACGCTGTCACCAGCAGGTGGGGACTGTCAGCCACTTTCTGACAAGTCTCTCAGCAAGTTAGCGCTGCAAGTTGAAAGACACCAGCATTTCTCCCAGAGAGACTGCGGTGCAGCCCCTGTGCCTGTTGGGGAAAGAAGGAGCCTGGGAATCGGAGTCGACTTTCCCTGGCAGAGGAGAGACTCGGACACGCCCTGGCTCAGGGCCGTGAGGCTCCATGGGGCAATTCCCAGGAGCTGCAGCTGTGCCTCCTGGCCCGTGGGGATAGAATGACTTGCCCCGGGTCATATTATTGGGACATTTCAGAGCCCAGCAGGGACCCCAGGCCTCAGATCTACCTGGCTGCTCTTCTGGCACCCCATGCTGCCACTTCTCAGAGGGGCTCAGCTCCTGCCGTGCTGTCCTGGCCACCGCAGGCTCCTCCTCCTTCAGAGACCCGTGCTGTTGTGCCTCACTGAGGGTCTGAGAAATGGGTGTGGTGAGCCTAGGGGGTCCTGACTACTAAGGGGGCTCCGTGACTCAAGGCGGTGGGGAGATGGCATCCCCATATCCACTCCCACTCCTCAGGGTTGCATCCCTGCTCTGTCCCTGCTCCAGCCTGGGCGCCCACCTCCTGGGATCCCCCTACTGGCCACTGTCCTCCCACTCCCTCCTTTTCCCCCAGACCCTCCTTCACATGCACAGGTTCTGGGCTGGTGGCTGGCTGGATTGTCCCCCACTGAGCCCCTGGAACCCCTAGACAGCCAACTTATCTGTTCAAGAACAAAATCTACCCAGTAGTGAGCTGCGTGCACTCTCCGCTTATTCACTAGACACTACAGTACAATCTCCCAGCCACTCCTCCTGGCTCACGGCAGAACCTCCTGGAAGGTTGGTTGGGAGACGTGCCTGCCTCTTCTCTTGGTCTCTCCTGCTGCCCCGAAGCCCCTACAGCCTCTGGGGGTTGCCCTTGGGTCAGAGCTGAACCCTGAATTTGAATATTGGACCTGTCAGTCTGGGAGAAGATGTTTTCTCCCCACCCATCCGTCTGTCCAGGTTGCTCCAGACCCACAGCCATGAGCCGTGTGCCAGGGGCTGCTGCTATTTGCGAGAAATGTGCAGCTTCTGGCTGGGAGTTGTCTCTTCCCTCCCAGGTATTAACACCAGCGCTGACATTGTGCCTACCACGTGCAGGGCAACACTTAAGCACTTCACACAGAGTGATTCATTCAGACCTTGCAATAATGCTATGAAGTAGATGCTGTTATTATTCCCATTCTACAGACGAGAAAACAAAGGCTCAGTGCAACTAACTTGCCAGAGTTACCTCTCCAGAGAGTGGCAAGCCTTGGCTGCCTAGACCATGTGGCTTTCATTAGAACCTGGAAAGGGACTTGTCTGCCTGTTCGTTGTGGGCATGAGCAGCCCGCAACCCCTGTGGAGACTGCCTGGCTCTCCAATCTGCTGCATACCCAGAGCCCACTGGAAGTCCTTACGCCTGGCCCTGCAAGGGCCTTGCCTGACTTCTCCTTAGGAACAGGAGAAAGGAGGTGGCCTGGAGGACCTGCTGTTGCCCGGCCTGGGATGGCAATGCCACCTGAACTTACTGGTTATGGGGACTTCTGCCCCCAGGAGACACTTATCACCTAAGTACCATGGGTTACAGGGCTTATGCTTTTCTTCTCAACTCCATATAAAATTACGTAGGGGTTCGATTCCAGACATGCTCACAGTGGAGCATGTGTATGCTTTGTTGTAATTAAATATGTGAACTTAACCTAATCTTATGCAACAGATTCTACCATGTGTTTAAAATAAAGTGGAGTCAGTCAATAAATGCATCCCGAGGGCCCACTGGGCATTGGAGAAACAAACATTACTAAAAACAGTGAAAACATTTGTGTGTGAAGTTGCATTCCATATACATTGCATCTTATCAGATTACGTTTCAGCGTCTCAGATGTATCTTGTCCTGGCAATGTCCATGGTATCTTGTCTTGATGGCTCAGTTGAAAGCACACAGAATTGCCACCAAAGCAGTGAAACGCAGGTAACAGTGATAAGCTGATTAATAGGCCTATCACTTCAAAGAGTGTTTAATTAAGATGAATCTCTGCACAAGAAAACTTGAAATGCTTGCAAATATTATAGTTCATATAGGGAAGAAACCTATTCGAAGAGGCTCCAAATCTGAGTCTTAAAAATGTTCATGATATTACTAACAGATTGTGCAGGTGAAAGTTTTCTAAACTTTTAAATAAAGTTATTATTTTGACGCTAGACTATTTAGCCAAGTATGGCCTGCAGGCTGTCCTGTTTTTTTGTAAATGAAGTTTTGTTGGAACATAGCCATGCTCATTCATTTATGTATCATCTATGGCTGCTTTCCTGCTCCTATCGCTGAGTTGAGGAGTTGTTTCATAGACTGTTTGGTCCCCAAAGCCTGAAATATTTATTATTTTACAGAATATTTATTATTTTTAAATTAATATTTATTATTTTACAGAAAGTTTGCTGACCCTTGTGCCAAATAAAAGATTGAATTATCTTTTATATGCATTATAGAAATTATGACAAAAGAACTTTCATCTAAAGACATGATTGAGGTGTCTGTAGCCAAAAATGTAAGAAAATAAGTATTATATAATTATGTCAGGCAGTTAACTAATAAAAGATTTTATGCTGTATTTCTGGATTTTATATTTGTGATGTTTTTAAGCTCTTTAAAATTTGTAATGATTTATTTTCTCATTCAAAATATTTGCTTTTATACCTAATTTTGTATTAGAAATTTTGAATTCTTAAAGGGATTTCACAACTGTATAATCTTCATACCTCATAAAATCTGAGTCTACCCTGGCGAAATCACCATTGAGACCTAAGATAGTACAGTTACGTTTTAGAGAATAATTCCTATACTGCATATGGGAAAATGATATATTTCAATTGAGCTTGCTTACAAGGACTTCAGAGTCTTATTACTGTACAAATGACAGCACCCAAGAGAATAAAAATTGGTGAAGTGTTAAAGGAGTTGATCAGGTGGCAGCG
The DNA here is from genome assembly GCA_963574885.1 of Lepilemur ruficaudatus. Taxonomy (NCBI): domain Eukaryota; kingdom Metazoa; phylum Chordata; class Mammalia; order Primates; family Lepilemuridae; genus Lepilemur; species Lepilemur ruficaudatus. The sequence goes on from CAUYRT010047542.1 coordinate 8,687, forward strand.
TGAATGACAATAAAATCACAACTGGGTGTGGCTGCTCAGACCAAAGTAAGGGGGTCCCTGGAACTGTTACAACTGCCCTGGTTTCTGAAGGGCCCCTTCCCCCTTACTAATCACAAAATGAGCAGGTTGCCCTGCCCTCTGACATTCCCATTGTGATGGGCATGGCAGTGCTGACGGGGCGTCCTTCCTCCACATCTGTGCAGGGCAGGAACCAAATCCCCCTATCCTTGGAGCTCCAGAACCAGGAACAGAGTGGGGCCTACAGGATGCTTCCCCGTCTTGTGGCCCGGGAAGCAAGAGCAGAATCCTCCTGGCAGGATGCTGTTGACTGCAAGCCACAGAATGTCTGGTTTGCTGAGGCACAGTGATGCCTCCCAGGGCAGGCCCTGCCATTATCTGCCAGGCAGCTCAGAATGTCTGGGGTGGGGTAAGGGGTGTCACCCTTACCCTGCACTCAGCACTTCACACTGCACAGGGCCTCAGCAGCAGGGAAGCAGCATGAACTTTTCTCATCACCAGGAAAACCTTTCCCTCACACACTCCTCTTTGGCTCGCTGGGTCACTTGCCCACCCCTAAACCAATCACGGGAAAGCTCCACAGCCAAGGCCCTCCTGATTCCCACGGAGTCCTGGGTTCCCCACCAATCATTTAGGAGAAGGGCAATGTTTTTAGGGACAGGAAACCCTCAGTGTTGTGTTTTGGAGGCTCCACGTGCAAATCATTTTTATGAAGGACTAAGCCTCCATAAAGGGTTCAGCCTGTGTAACCCTGGAGAATCTTGGAAATTCCTCAAATCCATCAGTAGGACACTGCAGCACCTGCCCCCACTCCAGTGGGGCTTCTGAGGGTGGACCCAGCTGGCCAACATCCCCTCTCTGGGGATGTTCAAATAGTAGCTCCAGCAGCATCTGGGAGTCAGCAGAAGGCAAGGGAGCTTCTGGAACATAAAAAACATAACATAACATAAAAACCCTGACCAGAGCAGACCTACCGTATCAGAGAGTGGCCCTCCTGAGACCTCATCCCCTTTATCATCACCTGCCTTAGAATGCCAGGGAAGGTGAGCTGCCAGTGCCTGAAAGCCTCATCACTGGGAAGGGTGGGCTTGTTCAAGAAGCCCAAGACACATTTCTTTAAACAGCAGACAGAATTACAGGACCATGGTGCCAAAGTAGCCTTTGGGATTAACTAATCCAGGGCTTGTCAAACTTTCTGCTGATGAAGAGATGTATTTTACACTGTGCTATTGTTTGAATGTTCCCTACAAAACTCATGTTGAAATGTAAGTGTCACTGTAACAGTGTTAAGAGGTGGCACTGTTAAGAGGTGATTAGGCCATGAGGTTTCTGCCCTTATGAATGGATTAAATGCCATTATCACGGGACTAGATTCATTATAAAAGTGTGAGTTTGGCCCTCCCTCTTGCTCTGGCTCTGTTTTTGCCCTTCTGCCATGGGATGACACAGCAAGAAGGCCCTTGACCGATGCCAGCCCTTCTATCTTGGACTTCCCAGCCTCCAGAACCATGAGCCAATAAATTTCTGTTCATTGTAAATTACCCAGTCTGTGAAATTCTACTATGGCAGCAGAAAACAGACTAAGACACACTGTAGAAAAGTATGTGCACAGGTGTATAAAACTGAACTATGGCCACACGCAAACAATACTTACCCTTTTATCTTATTTCATTTACATATTTTATGCCTCGCTAAAGCAATTTCAAATCCATGATAGATAGCAACCCATGGTGTGACCATCCCTAGTCTCACTCTGGTGATCCCCATAACAGACCACCAGTGTCTGGAAGAAAGAAGAAGACTGAGCTCAATGCCTAAGGAAAGGAAACAACGTCTTGAGTGAGAAAAGGAAGGTACAGAACAGGGAGGCAGGGACAGGGTGGGGAAAACAGGGACAAAAGCCAGATTCCTCTGACTACACTTTGTGTTGTAGATTTGACTTTGGAATCACGTATTTTAAAAAACTATAAAACAAAATCAAGCCAAAGGGAAAAAGGAAGCAATTTAAAAGTCAAAAGCAACATGAAAGAAATAAACCTATGTGTCAAGCTGGTAGCTTAACCCACTGAGAAATACTGTTTCAAGGACTTTTCAGCACAGCAATTGGGTGCTTCATCCCTAGTGAATGTAGCCTAAGGACAGAAAGAACTGCAAAGGAATAAAAATTCTTAAATTCTTCGTAGTTATCACATTGTTGGCACTCATGTTTATATTATTGTCCTGAAGTTATTGTTAGTTCCAAAACTGTTATTGTCGAAGATGTAGAAACAATGACTGATTTACTAACAATGAACTCTCCCTCCACCCCCTACACAGTGGTCTCTAAATTGCATTTCCCACTGAAAGGAACCTGTACTCTCGGAGAAATCCCTAATTCCTGGGGTGGGATGGGAAACGGACATCGTGAGCCTTGGAAAGCAAGGGAGCTATCACAGACTCCCAGGAGTGTGTAAAAAGAACTCAGGGGCCAAGTCGAAGAGCCTCATGGCCAAGATGGGAGAGTTTGAACATCAAAAAGAATAACATGCAAGGTTCTGAAACATTTCAAATATGAAAACAAAACAAAACAAAAACCAAACACAGGTTATCATAATGCCAAAACAAAACAAAACAAACCTAACTGACCAATTTTGGAGAGTGCTGGAAAGTCAAAGTGTTTTCTGAAAACTGGTACATACAGGGGAATAATCAAGCCTTTTCCTGCCTTTCGTGTATGAACTGCACCCCAGGATTAGTTCATTAGTTGATGAACTAATACATGCAGAGGAATGGTAGCACTGGAACATCCCACACTGCAGGCCCTAATGAAAAAAAGGACGAAGGCCATGGTCATCGATGGCTAAGACCATTGAATAAAAAGCGGATGAGTCAGGCTGAAAATGCCTGAACCCCATGGTATATCTTAATATCACTGAAAGAGATACAACCAGACATTGTGTGTCTGCTGGTGGAACTGCATAACATCACCTATGAAACATTTCCAGAAACCTATGTTAGAATCTGATGGGCCCTCCAGATCTAACTACCTAGATCCATCAGGAAATGCAGAGGAAGGAGGAGCATGTTAAACAGCACCAGGGAATGCAAACAACACACTCCAGAATGTGGGAGATTCTTCAGGAAAAACAAAAAACAATGCAGGTTCTTTAATAAAGTACTGTAACAGAGAGAGAGAGAGAGAGAGAGAGAGAGAGAGAGAGAGAGAGAGAGAAGGAATAGAGAATCTATAGATTTAAAGAGGTTTAAGGGGTTTAAGGGACATATCCAAATGCAGTGCATGGGCTTATTTGGACCCGGATTCAAACAAACCAACGATAAAAAACAAAACAAAACAGGAATTCTTATGTGACAATTGGGAAAATTAAAATACCAAGTGGATATTGTCAAAATCTAAACAAGTGTAGTTAATTTTGTAGGCATGATAATGGAACAGCGGTTATGTTAAAGGAGGGGCAGTCCTTATATTTTATAAATGTACTCTTGTGGTACATTGTTGCAGTAAAGGCCCCCAGTGGGCTACTCCCCATTTCCGGGCCCTGTGTATCCCCCTCCCACATTAATTCCGAGCTTGGCTACACAAGTTGTTTGGGTTAATGGGACATTAGCAAACATGTTGTAAGCAGAGGCTTGAAAAGTGCTTTCACATTGGGGCTTGCCCTCTCTTGCCACCCGGAACTCTTGGAATGCTTCCTCCATGGGAGCAAGCCCAAGCTAGCCTGCTGGAGAGGCCCTGTAGACAACTGAGGCACCTTGGCCAACTGCCAGACACGTGAGGGAGGCCATCAAAGACAGTCCAGCCCCAACCAAGTCACCAGCTGACTGCATCTGCGTGAGAGAGCCCAGACAAAACCAACAGAAGAATCGTCCAGCTGATCCAAACCCCAATTGATGACCCACAGAATTATGACCTAATAAATGATTGCTATTTTAAGCTACTAGACAACAGCAATAGATAAGTAATATAATTCTGTAATACGTACTGAAGAAATTACAGATGTCTAGGGGTTTGCTTCAAATAAGGCTGAGGGTGGAGTGATTGGAGATATAGATGAAACAAGATTGGTTACACGCTAATAATAATTGTTGAAGCTGGTGAGGAGTATGTGAGGGCTCATTTTAGTACTTTCTGTCTTTGGTTATGTTTGAAATGGAAAATTTCCATAATTAAAAAAAAAGCAAAGAAAGAAGGAAGGAAGGAAGGGGAGCGAAAGGAAAAGAAAAGGCAGGGGAATTACTCTTCCATCTATTAACAGACAAAGCAATTGAGACCCAGAGAAGGAAAGTGAGTTCTGCAATGGCTCACAGCCAGGTCACAGCAGAGTTCATTGCTGAGCAGAGCCGTCCTGACTCCTTAGCAGGACCTTTCCATCCCCCTGCATGCCCAGACACAGGAAAGTTCTGTAGGAGAAGCAGTACAAGTAGAAATAATTTCTTCTCTTGCTTGAGAAAAGCCTGGTAGCAGGTCTAAGACATTACAATATGGTGAGACCTTTGATGACAAATGATTTTCATTTGTGGGATGTATTGTTTATCTAGGGTTTGAGGAAGAAATATTTGTTCCACCACGTATGTGCATTACATCACATAAAAGACAGGCAGCGGATCTCCCCCTTCCACACCCGACCCTGCTATTTGGCACCAAATGCTTGCTCTGTCTTCAAAGGTGCATCATGGCTAGGGTGGAGATCGCTAACCAGGGCTGCCTTACAGAGTGTCAAGACGGCACCGCTAAAAAGTTGTTTTCAAGTTCAAATGTATTAAAGTTGCTTCTTTCCCACACATACAAAATGGGCAAAGCTTTCATTATTCATCAAATGAGAAAATTAAGCATGGCAATTACCCGTCTATTGCCTCAGGATAGGTTGTGCATCGTTTAATCAGACGTTGCTACTTGAAGCCGCAGACTGTGTCTGGCCATAAACAGACATTAAAGGAGGGTTACTTGACGGGAAAAAAAAGGCCAGGTCTTAATATCCAATGTTGGTTTCCCTGAGAACTTCTGAACCTTAGAACTCAGCTGGAGTTTACAAGGAGGAAGGAAGATTCTAGAAGGCGATAACTGGGCCTGTGACCAAAAAGTCAAGTACAACAAAGCTAAACTAAATTAAAATCTTGCTTACAACCAAATTGGCAGGCTTCCCCTTTGCTTTTCCTGAGAGTGGTGTTCACCGAGAGAATCTAGAGGGCTCTGGGCTTGTGTTTGACGACTTGTCTGAAATCGTAGAGACTTAGAGCCAGCCAGCAGAGCTCAGTGAGGCCGCATGTTGCCAAGGGCAGGAAGAGGCAACCCTTGCCTTAGCTCAAATCCAGCCCTGCAGGTAAGTGTAACACGTGGGAGCATCCCGGCGGGGGGTGGGGAGTCCCAGCTCTCCCTCCCTCCAGGGGCCTCCATGACCCCTGCTCAACTTCATGAGAGTCCTGTGTTTCTGAGGATCACACCCAAAAGTCATATAGATTTTTTTCCTATTTAATTTCCATTTATTTAGGATGTAAAAATTTTTAAAATAAGGGGTCCTTGAGTGGGGATGGTGAGAAGGATGGGGGTCCTGGGCCTAATGGGTTTAAGGCTCCTTTCACCCTGGAGTACCCAGGCTTGTTGGCCTGGGTGATGACTGGCTGAGGGCCCACCTGGAGTGGCCCAGTGGGGACACTTCCTCCCTGCGTCCTCATATCAGGGAGACGTATGATGGGGAAAGGATGGCCCCTCGCCCAGGAGAGCAGTGCCTTGCTAGCTTTGCCAGAGCCCTGTCTTCTCCAGATGCTGGATAAGGCCATTTTTCATCAATTTTGTCTCCCAGTTTCCCCTTCTCTCCCACCCCAGCCCCATCCCCCCACGGTGAGAGGCTTGCAGGTGTCTCAGACCTGGAAAGGGTGAGAATGTGGCAGCCTCTGAGCCCCTCCTGGTTGGGAAGCTCGACTCAGGCCCAGCCTTCATGGAGGCCAGCCTCCCAGAGACAGCGTGGAGGCCAGTGCCAGGCATGGTCACTGCAGGATGTAGATTGTGCAAGGGACCCAGAGGACAGAAAGGCATTCCAGTGAGGGACTTGGAAAGCTTCCAGGATAAGGTGAAACATTCATCAGGTGACCAAGGGGAGAGGTTTTCTAAGAAGGAGGCCCAGCTCCAGCAGGAGCCACAAAGCAGGACAGCTGAGTGTGCTAGGACCCATGGAGTCCGCGGGGTGCCACAGGGTTAGGGAGGGCAATGCAAGGATCCAGCCAAGGCACCCAGACCCCCAGGCCACTGCCCCTCTGCCTATGTGCAGGAGCCTGCTGAGCAGAGCTCAGGGGCTGATGCCTGGAAGGCTCTGTCCCCTCTGCTGCTCTCGTGGCCAGTCCTTACACTAGGGCAATGACCTACGTCTGCAGCCAGACCTGGCCAACCTACAGGGACAGGCATCCCGGGACTGCAAGGGTGCAAGGTGAGCAGGAGGTGGATGGCTGGGCAGACCTTGGCAGGGCCACCGCCAGGGAGCAGCGAGGCATGGGGCCATCCAGGCATCAGTCCCTGGAGGCTTACCTGGAACAGAGCCAACGCCCTCCATACGTGGGCAAACTAGCAGGACCCTGGGGTCAGGGGACCAGGCCCAGGTGTCATAGAAAATGTTCCCTGGAGGCCTCGAGGTTGCGGAGGCTTGTAGCTGACGCTAGGGGGCAGGGCGGGGTGGCGGGGACAGCACCCGGAGGAGGGAGCCACCCAGGCCCAGCCGGGGGTCTTACGAAGAGCGGGCGTGGTGGGCGCCTTCGGGGGCTCCGGCTCGGCGGTGCCGGGGCGTGGAGATGTCACTCGGGGAAAAGAGAGCCCCGCGCCCCCGGCCGCCCCGCTCCGGAAGGGGGGCCCAGCCTGCCCGTGCGTGTCCGCCGCCTCGCTCCGCCGGCTCGAGGCCCCCACTCAGGCGGCGGCCCGGTCGGCCTGGCTCCTTTGCGCTCGGCGTGTCACGCGTGGGACGCCGCCTGCTGCTGCGCCCGGGAGAGGCCTCCGGTGCCCTGGGCCCCTTTCCAAGCACAACAGCAGCCCCGCCGCGGCCCAGCGCTGACCCACTTTCCCTCCCGCCTGCCAAGCCCGAGGCCGAGAATAAAGCGGCCGCCGCCAAGCAGGTGCGAGCCGTCGGGCGGGGCGCGCAGCGCCGGAGCCGTCCCAGCCGCCAAACTGCCCCGCGCCCGCCGCGCCCACCTACCTCCGCCACCCGGGGGCGCGCGCCAGACTTCCGGGGCGGGGGCCGGGAGGCGGAGGAGGACACAGCGTGGGGGAAGAGGAGGAAAAGGACGGGGGTGGGGGTGAGAGGGGAGGAAGGGGACGGGACGGTGGAGGAGAAGAGGGATGGAGGAGGGGAGGGTGGAAAAAGGAGCAAAGGGGAAGGGAGAGGAGGAGAGATGAGGGTGAAAGAAAGGAGGAGGAAGAGGAGGGAGAGAAGGGGAAGTAGGAGGAAGAGAGAGAGGAGGAGGGGAGGAGGAGAAGCAGAAAAGGACTGAAGGGGAGGAGGGAGACCTCACCCCTGCCTCTTTCCTGAGCTGAGGCCAGCCTGGGAGGAAATGTTGCAAAGGGTGAAGTGCACATCCGCTCCCAGGCATAAGGGGTCCAGGGTTTAGGGTGCCCCAACCCCACCCTCCCCCGCCCTCAGTGCGACGTCTGCCTTCTACTGGCTAGCCCCTTGCCTGGGAGGCTGTTCCCGCTGAGCTGGCTTAATGGAGCCTGGACCTTCCCCGAGGCCTGTGGGTTTTTAGATAAGACCACTTGTTCACTGAATGACTGTGTCTACTTGGGGGACTTTCTGGCCCCACTACCTTGCAGAGGGAGGTGGCCTGGCACTGGGAAGCGCCCCTTCCCTTGGGCGTTCTCACACTTCGTGACATCAGACCTGGGAGAGTCCCCTGTGCCAGGGCAGGGGCTTTGCCTGCTTAGTCCTTGCGCACTCCTGTATATACCTACTACCTATTACTTACCTACCGATATGTGTCAATACTTGTTACCGGAAGTTACAATAATTCATAAATAGGTTTATCACAAAAGGACATCTATATCGATACCTTTCCTCCCTACTGACCCCCACCTCCAGGGAGCCATTGTTAATGGGGGTGTGTGCACAGTTCTGAGCACATACCAACATTCATGGATGCATATTAACATGTTCTGACGGCAAAAATGCCGTCAGGATTGTATAAAAAGAGCTGGGGGGTGATGGGTATTCACCGAATGCCAAGCCCTTGGTCTGAGCACTTTGCATCTATTAATTCATTTAATCCTCACAAACCTCTGTGAGGTTCATTCCTGTCATCCCCATTTTTCAGATGAGAAGGTGACACACAGAGAGATTAAGTAGTCTGCCCAGGATCACACAGCTACTAAGTAGCAGTCAGGACTTAAGCCTGGCTCCAAAGCCCACAAGTTAACAACTGGGTTTCCCACTTTTCTATGCATATTGCTCCATGAGTTGCTTTTCCACTAAGAGTATGTTCTTTTCTGCAACCAATGGAAGATTCCTAGAAAAGGAACTGTTATCTATGTGCATGTGAGATTCCTATAGATATTAGCAGAACCCTCCAAAACAGTGGGGGCCTTGCGCCCAGCCTACAGGTTCAATCTCTGCACTTGACCTCACCCCTGCCACCCCCGGCAAAAATAAGCACCCTTAATCCCCCACAGGTGAGGGGGTGAAGAAGAGGGAAGTCCCCAAACCAAGGGCAGAGCCCCACACAGGCCCTGGTAATTGACATGGTGGCATTTGGGCAGAGAACCCCAGGGCCCTGAGTGTCCAGACCTGGAACTAGAAGAGGGCGTCTAGTGGTGGTGCTAGTGGCATTGCATGGCTGTGGGCTTGTCCAGCTGCGGCATTGTGTCCCGTGGTGGCTGAAGTGTCCAAGCAAGCCCGCCTCTTCCATTGACCTATAGAAGCCTCTTGACTCCTGCTCATTTAACGAGTCTGTCCCTCTAGCATCCTCAAGTTTCTCTGAGTGCCCTCCAAAATAAAATCCTTTCTTGTAGTTGTTGCTGTACGTTAAGAATCATCCTGACACACACAATTGATTATTCACAGACTTTTAACTTTTGCCAATCTGATAAGCAAAAAAAAAAAAAAAAAAATTCGTAGGTTTAATTTGCATTCCTTTTTAATAGGGAGGTGGGGGTAGAGACTAATCACTTCAAACAAAATCCATTCTCCCCTTCGTCCAGGATAGCTGATCTGCAGCTGGACAGAGGTGCAGTGCTGTACTGCATTTCCCAGGCTGCCTTGCAGTTAGGCTTGTCCTCATCCACAGAGAATGAGGAGACCTGTGTGATAGGAGCCACTTCTGCACCTGGGACTGCAACGAGTGGGTGTGTCCCCTCCAAGCTGCCTAGAATCTGGCCATGGCAGCAGCCCGACTGGGGTGGCACAGTGCCCTGCGGGAGGGCAAGCAGCTGCAGAGAAGGACCCTGGGGCTCTAGGTGACCGGGAAGAGCAGAGCTGTTACTCAACTCAGCTTTATAATCTGAGAAAGAAATAATCCTGGTTAATTTTATGTGTCAACTTAAATATCTGGCTATGGTGTCCAGATATTTGGTTGTTTTATTTGGCTACGGTACCCAGATTTTTGGTTGACATTATTATAGATGTTTCTGTGAAGGTATTTTTAAGGTAAGATTAATATTTAAATCAGTAGACTTTAGGTAAAGCAGATCACCCTTCATAATGTGGATAGACCTCATCCCGTCAGTTGAAGGCCTTAAGAGAAAACAGACCAACCTCCCTTGAGCAAAAAGGAATTCTGCCAAAATTCCTTCCCAAAATTCTGCCTTTGGACAGGAACTGCAATGTGGGTCTCCAGCCTGCTGGCTTACTCTGCAGAGTTTGTATTTACCAAGCCTCCAGAATCACAACAGCCAATTCCTTAAAATAAATCCCTTAAAATAATTCCTTAAAATAAATTCTTTAAAATTCCTCAAAGTAAATGTGTGTGTGTATATATATATATATACACACACATATATTTATCTCCTATGTAGAAATTACAGAAGAGTTATAGATAGATAGATGATAGATAGATATAATTTTTCCTATTGATTCTGTTTCTCTGGAGAACCTGGTTAATAAAAAACCAGACCTGTTTATTCTTCTAGCCTCTGTATTATTGGGTCTGTTTGTTACAGCAGCAGAGCCTTGTCCTAACTAATTATGAAGTCCATTAGTTTACGTGTGTGTAGCCACTGCTAGTTTGGTTTCTGTTACCTGTCTGTGCTTGAAGCTTCTTCATCCTCTTCATATGGCTTTCCAGGAATCTCATATAATAAGCACATTAACCTTTTGGCTACCATATGTGTTGCAGATATTTTCTGGTAGTCAGTCCTTTGTCTCCTAGAGAATGTGTTAGTTACAACTCCTGATGCTTGTGACCAAAATCCAACTCAACCCAGTATGCCACAGAGGACTGATTACTGAGCAACTCATATAACTGCCATTTTGATACTATTGAAGCTTCCCACAGGAAACATAATACATCTCTCAATTTATGTCCTTTAATACAATTTAAAATTTTTCTTCATGTAGGTCCTCCAGAGTTTTAGTTAGGCCTGTGCCTAGATTATTTATGATTTTTGTTGGCTTTGCAAATGCCATATCCTACTTGGTTATTAATGGTATATAAGAAAATTATTGAGTTTTGTGTGTTTTCTCTGTGTCTGCATACCATCTGACTGGTAAGTGAGAGAATATTAATTGTGTTGATTTTGATGTCTTTTTCTGATTTCTGCATTATCCTGTTTTCTCCAGGGTTCTGTCTAGTTCTTCTTCTGCAAGCTGATGGTTTCATTTATATGTATGGGCATTCTTGGTTGTCTGATTCCACTTGTAGATGACTGTCAGGACAGTGGTTCTGAAAGTGGTATCCATGGACATTTGGGATTCCTGAGACTCTTTCAGGGTATCTGTGAAGTCAAAACTATTTCATAGGAATACAAAGACTTTTTTTTTATTATGCATGTTCAGTGGAGTTTTCCTGAGTATATGTAATGTGTAATATCACAATAGCTTGAAAGTGGAGCATATATGAAAATCCAGCTGTATATTAAGCCAGACATTGGAGAAATTTTCAACAATATAAAACAATAACACTCTTCTTACTAAATAAATTATTTTTAGAAAAATATAGCTATTAACACAAATATTTACATATTTGTGTTAACATGCCATTATTATTATTTTAAAATAAATGAATAAATATTTTAGAATTTTCTCCTCTTGATCTTCTACTGAAGTAAATATTATTAGATTTAGCCTATATAAATAAAATCTCTCTGGGACCCTCAATCATCTTTAAGAGGGTAAAGCGTTCCTGAGTGCAGCATGTTTGGGACTCTGTTGGTCTTGCCTGATCACTCTTGCTGTGTGAGTAGTTCTCCAACACAAGTAAACTCTATTCTGGCAGGGACTGTCCAGCAGCCCAAGCACCAAGGGACACTCTGGGTGAGGGAGACAGGCAAAGACGTGCAAGGACATAGTGCCTTCCTGGGGCCTCTTATCTAGGGCCCTCTGTCTCCCATCTGGGCTGGCAGTACCTGGAAGTTAGCTGGGTAGACCCCTGCTTCTCCCTCTGTCTTCAGTTTGAATGCTGACTTGGGGTTGACATAGTTTCCCTCCTGCACACTGTGGGCTCCTTGGCTCCGTTGGGTTTCACCACCAATCTAAACTCGGCTGCTTTATATGTTCCAGAAATTGTCTACATATTCTAGCCTGCTGATGGCACATGTCATAGTTTTCAGGGCATCTAAGTATTTGTTTTAATATTTATTCTGCTATTTCAGAGAATAGTGGGGAAGGGAATAGGAGAAGTACAGTTGACCTTTGAACATGGGTTAGGGGAACTGACCCCCATACAGTAGAAAATCCACATATAACTTTTGATTTCCCCCAAACTTAACTACTAATAGTCTACTGTGGACTGGAAGCCTTACCAATAACATAAAGGGTCAATTAACACAATTTTCTATGTTACATGTATTACACACGTATTTTTACAATAAGGTAAGCTAGAGAAAAGAAAACACTATTTTAAACAATCATAAGGAAGAGGAAAGGTTTACTATTTGTTAAGTGGAAGTGGATCATCATAAAGGTCTTCATCCTTGTGGTCTTCACATTGAGTAGGCTGGGGAGGAGGAGGAAGAGGAAGAGGAGGGGTTGCACTTGCTGTCTCAGAGGTGGCAGAGGCAGAAGAGGTAGAGAAGGTGGCAGGACAGGTAGGCATGCTCTGTGAAACTTTTATTGAAAAAAAATCTCTATGGAAGTGGACCTGTACAATTCATACCTGTGTTGTTCAAGATCAACTGTACATGAACGTGTTTAATCAGGACTGTTGAACGAGATGTAAAAAATGCTTGAATGACTGAGTGAGCAAGGGCTCTGATGGTGCAGCCTAAGGGTAGAGAGCTGCAGGTGTTGCCATAGACCTTCCTCCAAGACGTGGGTGTTGTGATTACAGACGTGAAGATCCATCTGTGTGACAGCACCTGCAATTCAGGTGAGGTCAGGGTGAGAACTGTCCCAGTTGTCATCCAGGATCTCAGGGATGGGTGGAAATCTGAGGAGGGACAAGACTCAGAATGTTGTAGCAGTTATCCCCTCCCTTTGGGCTTGGTTTAACCACCAGAGGCATAGTTGCTGGAAGAAAAGAAAAGAACAGGAAGCCCACGCTGCCTTCCAACCCCTGACTCTTCATGTCTGCTGGGCAGTGGGCCAAACGGGAAAAGGGAGGGCACCAGGAAGCCTCCCAAGGAGAGGGGATCTGGGGACAGCGTGGAGGATGCTGCCATTGGGCAGGCTTTGAGTTTGGGGAGCGCTGCCCTTCCTCCTGCCTCCAGCCTGTCCAGCCGATACCATCGAGTCCATCACAGTCTCCTTCACATGAAAAACACAAAAAACTCTGTAAAGATGTCCCAACAGCACCTGGAGGCCGGTGGTGACTACTAAGCAAATCAGGGGAAGGAAACCTAGGTCGCCTTACGTTTTATTTAAAAGAAAATGCTTCCCTCCCGAAGCAGGGGGCTGAGCCAGGCGCCTTGGCACACACACAAAACCAAAGCAAACCCTCCGTAGCTTCTCTGGAAAGTCTGGCCACACCCTCCGGATATGGGAAAGGCTTTCTTCTCTATTTCAAATGACCATGTTTCTCCTTTTTTAGATGCAAATGTTTATTTGGTCTTACTTTGAAATACCTCAGTACAGCTGAAATAATTTAAGGCAGTCCTGTAAGAAGCGACCACTTCCTGACCTTCTAACATGTGAACCGTCTGCTGAGCCTCCGAGGGACTCGTAGGACACCTGAGGGGCATCACCAGCCCTTCTCTTGGGGGCTGCCCTGGCCATGTGGACAGCTGGTCACTCTGCACAAGGCCCTCTGTGGCTGGCACTTCTACAGGGAAGCGATGACAGGGCATTTGTCGGGGACCTGATATATGCCTGTCACCAGTATTGGGCGAAGGCCCTGGTGCTCACCTTTCAGGGGTTAGCTTGTGCAATTTGACTTGTTACCCCCAATCCTAGACATACAGAATGTGCAGAAATCTATGATGGAGAAGTGACCTTCTGCAAAGGGTGGCTGTGAGGTTTAGATTGGGAAAATACCTACAAAATACAATTCAAGAGGCATTCGGGTGACTTGGTGGGTCTTCCCGCTCACTACCCTTGATCCGCACCAGCGGAGGGGTGCTCATTGCATTGAGGATTCTCGTGGGGGCATTCTCCTCACCAGTGACAGGGGCTTCCATAGTGTTACCCAATTTATGGATAAGAAGACTGGGCATCAGAGGTGTTGAGTCGGAATCAGAGCCTGAGCTAGACAGGTGGCAGAGCCTGGCCATTCTGGGATGGGAGTGGGTGGGGCTGTGTTGAGGAGACCGTTCCACTTAGGGGCCTAGCAGCCTGATCATGGAGTAAAAAGCTATGGGCCAGACATCCTTCCAGGTGGTGACTTCACCATCTCGGGGATGTGGCTTTATGGTGATGCACTGGCCCACTCTGGTGTCTGGAACCAGCTTTCTAGGATTGGAGGCCCAATCTGCAGCTGGGAGCAGAAATATCTTCTCACTGGTCCGCCTGACTTGCTATGAGGCCAAAGGTGATTAGGTGGACATTCAAAGTGCTGGACCACCAGAGACATGGAATTTACAAGTTGATGAAGATGACATCTCAGCCTGTAGGGAAAAGATGGATTATTCAATACCTGGCCCTGGGACAACTTGCTAGTCCTCTAAAAAACAATAAACGTGAATGCCCATCTCTTACTTTCACCAAAATAAATTCTAGAGGGAGCCAGATGGCTCAAAGATGGAAGCCATAAAAATATTGAACATGATGAAAAGATTTGTAATCTTGGAGAAGGGTGAACTTTTTGATTATGTTACAAAACACTGAGGCCACAAATAAAATAATGTAATTGATTTATTCTACCAGATAAGAAACAAATATTTCTGCATGGCAAAAAAAAAAAAAAATCCTGATTAAAGTAAAAAGACAAATGATAAACAGAAAAAAATTATGGCACATCCCTAAAATGGAATTACCATGCAGTCATTAAAAAAGAATAAAGCATATTTATGTCTATGGTACAAGAATAGTATCATATATACATAATATTATGTGCAACTTATGTCACAGGGAAAGGGCTGCTATAAATCAATTAGAAGGAAATCCAGTAACTGAATTGGAAAATGGGCGATGGGTGGAAATCCTTGCCAGAAAAGGAAAAGGCTTCTAAATATTTGAAAATATGCTTACTCTCATTACAATAAGAGAAATGCAAACTAAAACGTCAGTGAGATCCTACTTTCCACCTACCAGATTTGCAAAATTCTGAACTTGGACAGCGGCTGTGCAAGTGAGCTGGAGGAACAAGCTCCCCAGGAGAATGTGGGCACGTCCACCAGAATACAGACGTGTCTGGCCCAGCAAGCCCACGTTAGAGTCCTGTCCTGGAGGTGTGCTCATGTGTCTGCATGCGTAATAGGCTCCTCCCAGCATAGTGATCGGAAGAGGATGGAAGCAACTTAAACACTACCAACGGTAATATTAATCAAACAAATTACACCTACCTCTAGGACTGAATTACCATGCAGTCTTTGAAAGAGTAAGGCATATATAGGTCTATAATATGAAGCAATCTTCAAAGTATATTGTGTCATAAGAAAGAGGAAGCTAGAGGATATGTGTGTAGAATCCTCTCATTTGTTTGAATAAGTGTGTGTGTGTGAAGTGTGTGTGTGTGTGTGTGTCTGTGTGAGCATGGAAATTTCTGGAAGGATTACATAAAGCATGGAAATTAGCACCCTGGTTTCCTCTGGTGTTATGGATTGAATGTTTGTGCCCCCCATCTGCATGTTGAAACCCACCCCAATGTGAGGTATTGATACTAGGAGGGGGGGCCTTTGGAAGGTGACTAGGTCATGAGGATGGAGGCCCCATGATGGGATCTGTGCCCTCATAAAAGGGACCCAGAGAGCTGTCTTGTCTGCCATGTGAGGACACGGTGAGGAGGTGGCTGTCTGCAGCCTGGAATAGAGCCCTCAGCAGAACCCCACCATGACGGCACCTTGATCTGGGGCTTCCAGCCTCTAGAACTGTGAGAAATAAATGCCTGTTATTTATAAGCCACCTGGTCTATGGGACTTTGTCATAGCAGCCCGAGCTAAAACAGCCAGGGAGAAGGCCCGGGGCCTGGGGTAGGTGGCGAAAGGCTCATGTCCATCATCTCCTCCCTCACTGTGTTTGAATGTTTCACTCTAAGCATGAAGGGCACTTTCAGTTTGTTTAAGCATCAAAGCCATGCCTCCGGTCCTACCCTCGCCTGCTGCAGGCTGGGTTGGGGTCTGCACAGTCAGTCCGGGAAAGGCAGATCCACAGCACAGCCTGTGCCCTGCCGGAAAGGGCGGTCTGCACGGGGCAAGTGAGCAGGGCCTGCTGCACCAGCAGATACTTCTGCTGTCTACTTAGGTTCTTACTTGTCCCTAATATGAGTACTAACCTGGGCATCACTGATGCTCCCAGGGAGGTCCCCAAATCTGAGGGCTGGAGCAGCAGGGGATCCCCTGTGGGCAGAGGCCAACAGGGCAGGCTCGGTGCCTTGGGCTATTTGGTGCACCCACACACCCACAGACGGCCACTTCACAGGTGGATCACTGAGGGGGCTGCTCTACTCCTGCGTGTGGTTAGAGCACTCTTGTCACCTGCTGGCAGTGTGTCCCCTTGCCCCAGGTAGCGTCTCAATGGCCTCAGGCCCTCCCTGTCTTAGACCCCTTCAGCCTCGGCTCCCTGCACCTGTTCATGCCCCTGAGTAGGAGCAAAGGGCCCTGAGTAGGAGCAAAGTATCAGACACTCTCCCCGCAGGAGGAGGAGGGGATTAGAACTCGCAATGCCTTTCTTCTACTGCATGATGTACATTAAGTGTGTGTTATTCTAAGTAAACACCTGACTGTGCCCGGGTCATCAAACAAAATGCCCCAATGTTTACCGGCTTCCCTGAAATTCAGCTGAATTGCATGTGCCCCCTACTGCCGCATGATCCACTACATGTCCACGAGTCCGGCTGTGCAGCCTGCGGTCCGGCCAGGCCTCTGGGGGTTCACGGCTCCAGGCAAGGCCCCATGCCCCGACAGCCTTGGGCAGAGACAGGAGGTGGGCGAGCCCAGATCCCAGCAGCAGCCCTGGCACCCTCGGCTTTTCATGTCACAGTCACCTGTGCCACCCTCTGCCAGGAGCCTGTGCCAGCAAAAGGGACATGTCTCTCCTTTCGAGGGCTAAACCCCCAACAGCACTGAGCAGCTCACCTGCCTTTTCATGGTGAACACTCCATCTTTCTCATGCTGGTAATTATTCCTACTAAAGGCAGGCATAATTTTGAGGGTGGGCAGATGGTATAGAGCCTGCTCATCCTTCTTTCAAACTGCCACCAGCCGCATAGGTCCCAACTGCCGTCTCATACTATTATTATTGCTACTTTGCATTTGTGCACATCTCTCTCTGAGGGTTCAGAGGGAGGGGGCTGAGCAAAGCCTCATATGTTAGCAGGGCCACGCTTGGCTTGGCTGGTGACTGGGTCAGGTGGGGGCCGGGAGCACGCGGAGGGGACAGATCTCCCTGGCTCTACACAATCAGCACAAGCATTTCACATCATCACTGGGCTCTGTTCCTCTTCCTGGGGCTTGTGTGGGCGAAACAGAACATACACTGGGGACAGACCTTGCCCAAGGGGGCTGCCTGGGCGATTCCCGTCATGACGGTGATGGCACCACCTTGAGCTCATTTTTTCTTCACAACAACTGCAGGAGGCTGAAATCACTGTTGTCCCCATTTTCCCAATGGCTAGACTGAGATGTGTGTGTTGGAGCAGAGAGGCGGAGCCAGGATCTGAGGACCAATGTTGTAAAGAATCAGGTCCATTCATTGAGTCAGACCCTGAAGCCTGAGCCACTGGCAGTGGCTGGAGCTACAGAGGGCAGGATGAGGTAGGGTAGTGGAGGCAAAAACAGAGGGGTCGATCCACACTCTGCCTGGGAAGCCAGTGGACTCCCAGGTTCCCTCCACTGCACTCCCCAGACAAGCCTGGAGGTTTGTTCTTTGGAGAAATTGAAGAGGGGTAGCTCTAGGCACAGGAACCCCACAGACATCAGGAGGCAAGTGTGGGGTTTGACTAAAAAGGGGTCGAGCTATAAGAAGAAATACTTTGCATACACTGAGGAGACCCCAAGACCCCAAGACTCCCTTCCTAGTGTACTCCCAGGAATTTGGCAGCACGACCTAGATGCCCCAGGCAGGGCACACCTCCCTAGAGAGGAGACCTAAAAATGCTTACGTGGGAGGACTGCCCTGCAGAGAAATCTGCTTCACCCACCATCCTAAAGCCATCCCCCTGCCAACAACAAGTCTTCAAAGAGCTCTTTAGTGCTGCACTCCCAGAGATGAACAGATTGCCAGGGATCACTGAACATGGGAGAGAAGCTGCCAACAAGGAGCAAAACAAACAACAAACAGAAAAAAGGCACTCAGAGGAATGAAAGAGAAGGGAGCAGAACACATGCTCGGATGGCTCTCCCATCATGCATGTGCTCAGGGGCATGAGAGAGGACACCGCAGCCGAGAAACAAGACCAGCATTCTACAAGGAAGGGGTAATCCAAGCACAAGAAAGAGGATAGTGAATAGCTGTACAACTTGGTAAATTTACTAATAACCATTTAATTGTACACTTAAAATGGAGTGAAGACATGATATGTAAATCACACTTCAATAAAGAAAAAAAAGAAAGAGGATAGAATGTGGATGCAAGGAAATCTCTAGAAATAAGAACAAGAGATTGAGAATAAGGGATAAAAGACAAAACTAGAGGGTCAATAGAGGATTAGGTGTTCTACTAATTAGAGTTACGAAGAGAGAGAACAGAGAAAACAAAGAAGGAGACATTTTCAAAGAAATAATACAAGAAAATTACCAACTAAAGGATGGGAACCTCCAAATGGAAAGAGCCTGTTAAGGACCACTGCAATGAGTTTTTAAAATGTCACACTAAGGTGTATCACCAAGAAATCTGAAGGCCTTCAGGATAAAGAAA
Organism: Lepilemur ruficaudatus; assembly: GCA_963574885.1. Lineage (NCBI taxonomy): Eukaryota > Metazoa > Chordata > Mammalia > Primates > Lepilemuridae > Lepilemur > Lepilemur ruficaudatus. The sequence goes on from CAUYRT010047542.1 coordinate 27,277, forward strand.
AAACCCTACACGTCGGAGGTTGGAGGAGAGGAGTACAAAGGAGCACTGAAGATGATGGAATAATGCCTTTGAAATTTTGACAGAAAATTATTTTAAACCTAAATATCCATATCTAGCTGGATTATCTTTCAAGTATGAAGTAGTATAAATGAATTACTAGGCAGGCAACAATTTCAAAGTTTTGACCTCCTGTACATCGTTTCTGAGGAGGTATGGGAACTCCAAAGGAGCAAGTAAACCAAGGAAGAGGAGGACCCGGGTGCAGGAAGCAGGGGGCGTGGCTCAATGGAGAGGCCGGGGAAGCCCCAAGGTGACAGTTTGTAGCAACAGAACAGGAAGTCAGCTGGCCCTGGGGGGAAGGGCTCCAGGGAAGGGGGAACTGCTAGAGTACCTGGTGTGTCAGCGTTTGAAACAGTTGTTGATGGGCATGCCACAGAAATATGGAAGCATTTGGGGAAACGTTAGCCATCAGGACATTGACCACTAAGTGAATTATAAAAGGGAACATTTCCCTCTGGCGCAGGGGGCAGGAGTAGCTTATGGGAAAGGAACAGGTTCATCACACACTACTTGCTCTGCAATGAACATGTTATAGTCCTCGTCATGTGAACACTGACCATTAACTTAACCCATAATTAGGTTATAAAGATCTATTAGGATGATGGGTGAGGGAGGAAAGTGGGCACACAGTGAACCACAAGTGTCAAACCCTCCACTGTGAACATAGAAAGTCAGCAAATAATGTCAAAATATAGTAAATAAAAGCATCATACAGATACCCTTAATTTTTTTCAGAAGCAAATGAAAAAAAAACCAAAAAATGAAACAAATGTGGTGGCCCCAGGATGTGGGACTGTGGAATGAGAGAAACAGGCAGAAAATGGCTGCGTTGCATTGGGACTGTAAACTACTTGGACCATGTATCGCATGCATGAATCAGTTTTCTAAAAATAAAAATTAATTGCAAAAGGAAGCTCCCTCCACTTGCTCACCGTGGTTGCTGGTGTGTTGGAGGACAGAGGTGGGCACAGGAGTGGCAAGTGGGTGGCAGCAGGAGGCTCCGGGAGACTCTGGGGAATCTGGGAAGACACCTGTGTCTGGGGTGCCCTGGAGGCAGACAACCTGGGTGTCGCAAGCCAAGGGGAGCCTTTCCCTCTTCGGCG
>CAUYRT010047543.1:0-17858 GCA_963574885.1 Lepilemur ruficaudatus
TGGTAAGGCCAACCCACAAGCCGTGTCAGGGAGGACAGTCTGCTTTAATAGGCCTATCAATTCAAATGTCAATCTCCCTTAGAAACGTTCTCACGGACAAACCCAGGGTAATGTTTGACCAGATACCTGGGCACCTGGTGACCCAGTCAAGTTGACACAAGAAATTGACCATCATGGTATTAAAGGGTATTTTTATATTTAACGGATGCTTCGCCTTCCAAAAATGCAATGTCACTTTAGCCTACTGCTTATGCTTCTCCTACGTTTTTGGTGACAAAACATCCTTTCTTTTATGCAGTGATAGTGGCTATAAATGGTATCTTTTTTCCTTTAAATATCCTCATCCAACACACTTAAAGGTCATCAAGTTCACAGGGACCTTCCACTTTTATTTTCAACTGGCCCACAAAATCCGAAGCCTGAAACCGCTGACAAAGTAATATCCTTGATCAAATAATGGAGAATAAAAGAAGGATCAGAATCCATCCCACTCTCTTTCCCAACCTCCCGCTCCCTCCCCCAACAACCAAAACCCGCCAGACGCTGCTATGTGGCTCCCTATTTTCCAAGTGCTTTCTCGGCAGGGTAATTAATGCCTGCCTACTCTTCACACCCATCACACGCATCCTTGCTAATTTAACCCCAAAGGCTGCCTTCTTAGCTGCCAGCTCTGGTGTGTGGGGTCATCAGTGGGTGACCAGCCAATACCTGGGGCTTGGCCACCCAAAGCCCTTCAGCACTTGTGTCTTTTATGCCAGTCAGCTAAGCTCACCCATGCCCGGCACCTGTGGCCACCTGTGGCCACACCTCCAGCAGGCTGCAGCTCTCCCAGGAGCGGCGTGGCTTTCACATGATTTAACAGGTCTGCTCTGAGCAAGGACCTATTTGCAGGAAGCCAGGGAAGCCGGGCTGCAAGTGGCCAGGTAGCAGAAAACGGTCAAGGCATAGCAGCCAGGGGCAGGGGGCAGAATGAATGCAGTCCATGGGCCAAAGCATGTCAATAATTCAGTACGCAGGGCAGAGGGAACAGACAGACTTTTGTGACTGGGCTTTGTTAGCTTTGTGTTTTTGTTTCCATCAATGGGGCGCCGGGTAGGGAATTATGGCTTATTCGGAGGAGTTTTTCTTAGAGGCAACAGTCACCGGGAATTCTTACCGTAGCATTTAGAAGAGAATTTAACATAGGACTGGTGGTTTCCAAAGTGGGGGGAGTGGCGGGGAGGGAGTGTGATTTCCAGACATTTGGCAATTGCTGGAAAAAATTTTGGTTGTCACACTGGAGGAATCTAGTGGGTACAGGCCAAGGATTCTGCTTAACATCCTACAGAGCACAGGACAGGCCCACACAAGGATTATCTGGCCCAAAGTGTCAAATACGGCGGAGCTCAAGAAACCCTGCACTGACTCATTTAAGCCCCAATGATCCTAAATGGTCAGTACAGTTGCTCACCCTTTTTACAGATGCACAAACTGAGATACAGCAGTTTAAATAACTAGCTCACAGTCATAATACTACCAGGGCTCCCAGACAACTAATTTTTTGCCTGTGCTATTCACCAAATCAGACCCTCTCCTATGAGGGTGCAGGTGCAGTATGGCTTGTTCACCTCTCTACCCGCACAGCACAAGGCTGCGCCAGAGTGACGGTCCACAAAGGTAAGTGATGCGAGGTGTGATCAACGGTGCATCCAGCTCTCTTTTGTTGCAGGAAGACCACAGAGTACCATTTTCATTTTAGCCATGACAGCAAGTATCGCTGTCCGGAACAATCAACAACCTGATGTAATAAAACACCTCCCCAAAATGCAGAGAGTTGAACTTTCATTTGATATTAGAACTGGAACAATCCTTTATAATCCCGAGCTAATATGCATGAGCGAGCCTATGAGATTTTACTCATATCTGTGTTTGTTTTTCAGAGAGAGTCATCCTTCAGATTACCCAGGAAAGGTGCAAACCCTCCATGCCATCCTATGGCTTCCATTTTACAAATGAGCAAGCTAAGAAGAAGCTGAGGGCCTGCCCAAGACCACACAACCAGTTAGCACAAAGCGTGAATGGGAAAATGGGGCATCAACTCCCCCAGCCCTGTGGAATGTCTTGGAAATACTGTTTCTGGTTTCTGAATTAGTACCAACACTATTAAATCAAATAAAGCCAAAAGAGAAAAAGCGTCAGCCTAGTTAAACACAGCCACTCTCTCAACACCAATCTTGTGAAATCTGATGTTATTATAACTGAAATTTCTATTTTTTTTTTTTCTTCCAAGATGGATTCTCTCTCTGTTTCCCAGGCTGGTCTTGAACTCCTGGCCTCAAGCGATCCTCCTGCCTCAGCCTCCAGAGTAGCTGGGACTACAGGTGTGAAACACCACGACCAGCATAACTAAAACTTCTTTAACAATCTTTTAAGCTCAAGCAAGCCTGAGAAGATGCATCCTTCCAGTGTCCTTTATCCACAAAAGAGCATCAGTCTGAAAACGATGGGCGGTTTAATGGTCTGGTACCTGTGTAAGTGGGACAGACACAAGCTGCTAGGAAACATCTCAGAGGGCCCATTCACTGAACGTCCATCCACAAACATTCTACCCCTGGAGAGCGACACAGAGCTTTAAATTACAGGCAGCAGCAGACGGCACGGTGCCAGGGCTCTGCAGACAGATAACCGAGTTCCAACGCAAGCTCTGCACCCCCCTCACGAGTAGGCACCCAAGGGAACTGCATACAAACGCCCATCGGCGTTTGCAAAATTGCTATTTACAGCTTCGTTTCTAAAAGACTGAAACTAGAAGGAACCCAAAGGTGTGGCAACAGCAAAGCGGGTGAACTGCTGACAACCCGGGTCATCAGCAGGAACTAATGAACAAGCACTTCCCAACACCACGTGTGGGTCTCAGGGACACCATGCTGGACAAAAAGAAGCCAGACACAAAACAGCACGCAAGGTGTGGATCCCATCTGTCGGATATTCCACAGGCAAAACTACATAGAACGAGCGAAGTCACACAGCGGATTGGGGACGCGTGACCAACGCGGGTGTTACGCTGGAAATGTCCAGTCTTCATCCGGAAGGTGGCCGTGCAGGTCAAAGTAGAAACACTCCTATATGAACGTATCCAGCGGCATACTTCAGATTTGTGCAATTTAAAAATACATGTGTGTGTTTTAACTCAATTACAAAAAAAAAAATTTAATTGCTTAAAGTCAAAAATAAAAATGTGACTCTGCCACTTACTCGTTGAGGGACTTCAGGCCAGATGCTGTATTTCCTGGGCCTCAAAATTCCTCTGCTCTGGAATAAAGATGATAACAGTCCCTATTCTCATCAAGTTGTGGTATATATTAAATAAAATAAAAATGGGTGAAATCTAAGCATGATGCATCAAACGACACAGGCTGCTGTTACTTCTACTGTCATTATTATAATTAATAACTTTTTTTTTTTTTTTTTTTTTTTTGTACAAGTTGGAAGCGGTTTGCCCGGGGTGATTGGCCGGGGGGGCCGCCAAAAAACCACACAGGCTGCTGTTAATAATACTGTGATTTTTATAATTTATAAATTTTTTTTTTTTTTTTTTTTTTTGAGACAGAGTCTCACTCTGTTGCCCGGGCTAGAGTGCCGTGGCGTCAGCCTCACTCACAGCAACCTCAAACTCCTGGGCTCAAGCAATCTTCCTGCCTCAGCCTCCCCAGTAGCTGGGACTACAGGCAGGCGCCACCATGCCCGGTTAATTTTTTCTATATATTTTTAGTTGTCCAATTAATTTCTTTCTATTTGTAGTAGAGATGAGGTCTTGCTCTTGCTCAGGCTGGTTTCGAACTCCTGACCTTAAGCAATCCGCCTGCCTCGGCCTCCCAGAGTGCTGGGATTACAGACGTGAGCCACCGCGCCCGGCCCGTTATTATAATTAATAATTCTTATAGACACTTTTGCACTTTTCATTAATTATTGCAAAGGCAAGAATTAGCCAGTGAATGTAGGCTTGGGGTTTTTTTCCCCGCCCCTACCCTACCTTTTGGCAACAAACATTTTTTTTTGAATACAAATTATTCTAATAACATGAAACCAGAGATGCAACATAAATAAGAAAATGTGACCCGGGCCTCCTCAAACTCAGAGCTACCAGACACCTGAAAATTGAACAGCGCTCGCCCGCGGACTCCTGTGTCTTGAATCCAAGGAGTTGTCAGAGACCTTGTTAGCAGTGGGTGCAAACGTGAGAAGTATCACACTGCCATTCTGCATGTTCTGACAAGATCGGGAGGAAACACAGTCCCCAAAGAATCAGAGAGCCCAGCATACAGCCTGATTAATCACCAGAGGAAAAAAGCCCATATGGCGTGACGGTGGAGCTCTCCCCGGACACAGGAAGAAATATGTAGCTAGCCTTAAACAGAACAAAGGGGCCTGCAAGCCAGGAGGGGGAATAAACAAGTACTAAATCTCCGGCTGCGTATGTTTCCAAAAAACCGGGAGCTTTCCCTCCTAGACTGTTTTCCCTTCCCTGCTAATTGCTGGGATTCCTTACTGGGGAGAGCCTTTTGACCTGGATGGAGGCAAAGCTTGCAGCTGTAGCTAAATGATGGGGACGCACATTTGTTATTCTATCAGAGCGGTTAGAATGCTTTACATGTATTTCCTGTGGAGTATAAAAGAAACAGATGTAGGCCGGGTGCGGTGGCTCACGCCTGTCATCCTAGCACTCTGGGAGGCCGAGGCAGGAGGATCGCTCAAGGTCAGGAGTTCGAAACCAGCCTGAGAAAGAGCGAGACCCCGTCTCTACTAATAATAGAAACAAATTAATTGGCCAACTAAATATATATAGAAAAAAAACTAGCCGGGCATGGTGGCACATGCCTGTAGTCCCAGCTACTCGGGAGGCTGAGGCAGGAGGATCGCTGGAGCCCAGGAGTGTGAGGTTGCTGTGAGCTAGGCTGACGCCACGGCACTCACTCTAGCCCGGGCAACAGAGTGAGACTCTGTCTCAAAAAAAAAAAAAAACAAAAAAAAAAAAACAGATGTAATAAACCGGGAAGGGGTCTAGGCACAGAAGGGAAACCACACAGCTGAGCATGAGTGTGAAAAATTGGGGGTATTTCTCCTTCTGCGTTTGTTCAGAAGAGAAAATCCAAAACATGTGAACATTCTGGAAGGAGGCTAAGATTGCTTTGTTGCCCTTTGCTTTTTTTGGGGGTGGGGGCGGGAAGTCCTAGAAGCCTAAAGACAGTCAAGTTCAAGCCACCACCTTCCAGGTATAGCCTCATTGAAGTACCACGGCTATAAGCGGTAAATTAAACAGAAATATGGCATAATGGGTAATAAAAGTAGGCAACCAGGGAATTCACTGAGCCCAATTTAGTTATAAATTCCCTTTAAAGTTAAGCTAAATATAAAGAAAAGGCAATTAGGTACAAGCTTTTAGCAGGGTGTTGAATTACTTTAATATTCATTTCTATCTAGCCAAGGCAATGAGGAATCTTACTGTTGAATGTCCTCGGTTTATCTGCATGCAGCTTTATCCCCCAATCCATTGACCCACAGGTATCTAAGAAAAAAACAGATCTGGGTAAAATAATTTTGCTTTTCTTTATGAGAAAAATCTTACATAGACAGGGTTATTTTAGGATCTCACACCATCGTCTCAGCAGCGTGAGTCAACCATTTATTTCTTGGTTGAAATGCCAAGTTTTACCAGCATATGGAAACCCCTGTGAGGTGGAGAGAGAAATAAGGACATCGGGTATGAAAACCCCCAAGGTTTCCGGAGCCACGTGGTCACTATATAAGGACGATCAATTCCAAGACCGCAGAGACGCCCCGCCCCCCGAAAAATACAGAGTTTCAGGCATCTTTGCCCCGAGTTCAAGGGCCCTCAGAACTTAAGTATGAAACATTTGTTCTTGAAAATCCTCCCGGAAAGTTCTTTCAAAAACTGCTCCTCTAAGGCTGAGTCCCCCTTTTGTGTTGAACCTTATTTTCTTGGAGCTTTTCAAGTGCTTCAGCTTTATGCAAATCGTTCTTGGGGCTTCTTTGTCATCACCAGGAAGGCTTTTTCCTATTCGGAAGCCAGCTTCCTTTGTTCCCCTTTACTCCAGTGAATGGTGAATCCAGACTATCTCCTGGCTTTTGTTTCTCCAGTGTAGTAAAACTCCATTGCGATGCCGCGGCAGACAATTTAAGCTAAGGTGACAATCATTTCAAAAAATAAAGCAAACCTGTTTTCATAAACTCCTGCCACGTGACTAAAACATGCCTTCTGCAGCAGGAGGAAGGAAAGACACAGCAATGTTCACTCTTAGCTCAGAAAAAGATGGCAAAGGGATTCAGAAACAGGGAAAGGCAGCTGGCATTTACCAGGTAACGCCTAGCTCCACTTAATGATGTCTACAGAACTGTGATTCTCGAAGTGTGGTCCAGAGACCCCTGTTGGTCCCCAAGACACTCAGGAGGTACAGGCGGGTATTCGAGAGACTCTATGATTTGTAACATCACAACAGATTGAATGCAGAAACAGTCAGGAGAATCTGTCTTCTGCTGAGCCAGACCTTAAAGAGATTTGCAAAAATGTAAAGAAACGCTACTGTTCCCACTAAAATGTCTTATTTTGGAAAATAGTTCCTTTTCATAGCAATGTGTTATTTGTGTTGCTAACCTGCTATAATTTCATTAGGTGTTTCAAAGGAATTAGTAGTTCTTTAATTTCTCAGTTTCAATTGTTTTTTTTTTTCTTTTTTTTTTGAGACAGAATCTCACTCTGTTGCCCGGGCTAGAGTGAGTGCCGTGGCATCAGTCTAGCTCACAGCAACCTCAAACTCCTGGGCTCAAGCGATCCTCCTGCCTCAGCCTCCTGAGTAGCTGGGACTACAGGCATGCACCACCATGCCCGGCTAATTTTTTCTATATATAGTTTTAGTTGGCCAATTAATTTCTATTTTTAGTAGAGACGGGGGTCTCGCTCTTGCTCAGGCTGGTCTCGAGCTCCTGACCTTGAGTGATCCTCCTGCCTCGGCCTCCCAGAGTGCTGGGATGACAGGCATGAGCCACCGCGCCCGGCCCTCAATTTTTAAAACAGTTAACTATCAACAGATATGAGCCACATAAGCAAAAGCTCTTTTGGTGTCTTCCTCAGTAATTTTTAAGACGCTAAAGAAGATCTGAGATGAAAAGATGTGAGAACCACCACTATGCAGGGATGAGCAAACTACGTCCCACTGGCCAAATCTAACCTGCCAGGTTTTGTAAGTAAGGTTATACCGACGCACAGAGACACCTGTTTATATGCTGTCTGTCTGTTCGTGCAAATAAAGTTTTATTGGGACGCAGGCACACTCATGCACTTACGCGGTGTCTGTGACTGCGTTCACATCAGCGAGACAGCGTGAAACTGTGTAAGGACTCACGCTAGAAATAAGCATGAGGTTAGAATATTTTTTAATAGATATGCACTTAACATGTCAATCTGTAGCCCTTTGCAACAAGAAAAAAGTGGTTAGCATGACCCCATAAGCATCAGAGGGAATCCAGGAGCGCTGGTTCTCATGGCCACACCCTCAAAGTCTTAACTGTAAGAACAGACAGTGACATGCCCATCAGCTCAGCCCCATATCGGCTGCGCCCCAAAGGATGTTCTCAAAACACTTCCTTAAATTAATTCTTGAGTCCTGTGCCCCTCCATCCCCTCTGCCAACACACACTCTCATCACTCATTCTCCTTAACATATTTTAAACTAGCTAGAGAATATATTTATTAAAAGTAATGCATATTTAGTATAGTATTATTTTTTAATCTCAAAATCGACCGACTGTGTACATCACATACCCTACAACACCTCTGATTACAATTATTGTTCACGTGGCAAAACAAAAACATAAAATTACTCCCAAGCTACACCACTGCGACCTGAAACGAGTCGTCACACTGAGGCTGTAGAACTCATCATATTTTCCGAAGAAATATCTGATTTTGAAAAAAAAAAAACTCTCGAATTGTCAAAAGTCAATAAAAACCAAAACCCAACAAAATCAAATCAAACCAAATTGTAAAATCTCAAATTAATGCCTAAAATGCAGGGGGTATAAAGTGGGACCCTCCAAGGTACTAGATATCAGAGGTGGCAAAGGAACAGACAGATCCCTTAGTCAAAAGAACCTGTTTTCAGAGGAAAAACACTGAGAGACTTAGTAGCAGAGCCGTTCGTGATAACCCGGGACCACCCGCTTGATTGCTCTGAAGACGTCAGGGAGCATCACGCCAATGCAGGAATTTTTATTTTTAAATTTTGAAAAAATGGAGGACTCTGTAACAAAAATCCAAGCAGCTCAAAGGGGTATATAGCAAAACGTAAGTTTTCTCCCCAGAAGCTACCTTTGGTAACAGTTCCTCCACAAACATCCAAAGACAGAATGTGTAAGGGAGAGACACACAGAGAGAGAATACGTTCCTCTCTCCCACGATCTTAGAGTATCACGCAAATTCTGCATATGGCTTTTGCTCACTGAATGCACAAATGGAAAATCATTCTCAATAAGTACACAGTCTCTCCTCTTTTCTTGTAAATGGCTACACAGTGCTCCACTACAAAAATGTCACAGTAATAAAAATTCCCCTAAGTATGGAAATTTAGGATGCTTCAAGTTTCATGGTATTCCAATAATTGGTGCAAACGTCTTCCTCTTCTCCCTCCCTGCCTTAGAACACACACACCTTGTAACACTTTTGTTCCGTAGATGACACCCTTGTCTCTCTTCCTGGAACATTTGGGCACACCTAGAACAGGGCAAGGGCTCAGCTCTCCACTGGTGCTCATTAGCACTAAGCCTAGCCACCTACCAGGCAGAAAATGCCTGCTGAATCTTCTGGAAATTGGCTGACAGACACTACTGATATGAACATATATTCAATTATAACACATTACCTAGGCATTTAACCATAAGAGTTCAGAATGCATCAGAAAAAACGACTATCGTGCCAAATCTACAGACACCTCGTGGGTAATAAGTAGAAGCATTTGAATCTTCTCTTACATAAAATATATTATTTCCTATCACAAAACCTAATGGGAACATAAAAATCATTTATTCTAACAAGTTTTGGACGGGTATTAAATTCATAATTTCTCATGTATTAATCATTTATACATCTCGCTAAATAGCTGGACCCTCATATGATGCCTACCTCTCCATAAAAATGAAACATCTGATATAATGAACGGGCAAATTGCACTTTTAATATTCTTCCGTTGTTAATCTTTTTTACATCTTTATTCCAAGGAATAGTAACCAATTAATAAAAATTCTTAGTTTCACATTATATCCAATTGCTACAAAAGCAACTATTACTAAAAGGGCTGGGAAGATATTGAAGGGGAAAACGTACAACCACAAAAAATGTTAATGCGTGCTTGCAAAGAGGTAGCTCACTTTTGCCATGAAGTTATCGATTCTGCCCATTTCCACAGGATACTGTATGGTAATATCAGCTAATGTCTCTCAAAGAACATGTGCCGTAAACTGTAGCCTATGCCATTTTTGTACGCTATTTCGTTTAACACATCACCTTAATAAAATTAAGTAATTTTACAGTTCACGTTTTATAGCTAAGAAACCCCAGCTAAAAGCTTAACGATGCGAGGATGTACTGAGTTGTGCGATGGAGACTGGAACACTGGTTCGTCCAATTCCATGGGGCACGCAAGAAAATTAAGAGTGTCATTTGCAAATTATTTAGAACGTGCAACGTTAAACTCTTCATCATCAAACCACCCTTAACCGGCACCACCCTTGCTAAAGGACAGCTGAGTCCTTGAGGAGGAGTCAGGCACGGGAGCAGAAGAAAATTCATTATTTGCCACATATTATTCACCGTTTTAAGCACTGGAATGTACTCAAAAAATAACACAAGACAGAAATACAGCATAAATGCTCCTTCCTCATTCTGCTTACTGAATGCACTCCCCACCAGCTAAAAATCCATTTATCTTTGACGTGTGAACATCCCCTTTCTGTCTTCCCATCAGTAAGTTATTTATGAGTCAGAGGTGCAAACCTGAGACCTCTTTACTTAACATGACTCTACTGTACTCATCAGCCTCAGAAAAGCCCCAAACGGTTTTGGTGGCATTAAAATTTTACTGAAATACTTGAGGATACCACCTGTTCTCGGTGAGAACCAAAAAGGCGGCCTCAGGGAGAAGCACTGTCTGCACTAAAAACGTGATTGGGACACTTTCCAGAATTTGCATATATCCGTAGCGTGTAAATATATCCTCATTGCATGAGGTGAGGGTGACACGCAGGTTTAAACAAAGCACAATGGTGACGATTTGTCCCCTTCCAACCAACGCTGCCCGAGGGAACAGAGTTTGGTTCAAAGCTTCTAGTCACTTTTCCAAGTAATCCCACGTGCAGATGCAGAGACACAAACACGTATTTAGGTTGGTCGTGATACTCATCTACAGAGCACAAAGAGGATCACACTCCGATTCACAGACTGTTTCTGCAACTTGCTTTCGCCACCCAACGACATATCCAACATTTTCCCATGCCAGCATACACAAACTTACAATGTTCGGGGGCGCCGAACAGTCCACATTTCTCGTGTGCTGTGTTTTATTTAACCACTCCTCTACTGACAGATGACGTGGTTTCATTTTTTTTCTATGTAAAAACACAGCCACTCTCCCCCAAAAATCAATCACTCTCTGAGCAGTTTCACCCGAGAGATATAAAGAAACAAAAACGTGCCTTCCGAGGAAGACAGCTCTGAGATCTAGAACTGTCTGGCGTTGAGTGTATCATCTATTAATTTCCCTGAAAAAAAATCGCTCTCTAGCAAAAGCCTGACACAAGCTCCAAAGCCAGCAGAGGGTTGCCGCTATTCAAAGGACAGATACTTAGAAGGGCATTTCAAAGAGAAGAGTTATCAACCACCAGAGAGTATCTGAGTGAATGGCTTTCTCTGAGGATGTGGAATCTATCTACAAATTGCACAGTCCTGGCCTTAACTCATGGTGACGAGGAGGGAAGGCGTATCTAACCCTTCACAGACCTGCAGGAGTGTTTGGGGGACCCAAGCTTCACCTGTCCTTGTGCATGTTTGATCAACCCGTCTTTTGCTCTCTACTGTATTTCCTCTGCTTTGCTCGTATCGGATGTCCAGGAGATAGAAAACAAGGCAGACAGGGTCCTCAAACAGCTGTTGTATGTAACACATGTCCCCATCAAGCACAGGGACAATTAAGCAACTGTCTTTTGTCCTGGAGAGAAGCCACAAATGAGCCACCTGCAACACACACTCGGAAAGGGATCTGGTGCTGCCTCTGAGTGGGTCTTTGCCATCTCACACTTTCTCCCGTCCTGGGTTTAGTGGCCTTGAAGAACCAGGAGGCCCCCCCCCACATGTTTAAGAAGTGACAGAGACCAACTGCCGGAAGAATCCCTGCATTTGCATTCCGGGCCATCTGCTGCATACAATGAGAGCTGATGACATTGTCACAACCAGTAAAGTCAGCTGCCTGGTTGGAGCTCATGCCAGGACGAAGTCCAGCAGAGCTCCCCGCGCCATCACCTAGCCCAGGGGAGAACCCAGACGGTGCCCAGAGTGGGGAGGAGAAATGGAAACAGAACAATAGTATGAGAAAAACAATGAGACTGGATAGAAGGTGCCCCTTGCTGGGGGGCTTCCAGCAGAGCGCTTTCATTCCAGAGCGCTTGAGAGGAACCCTATTTCTAACCTCGCCGAAGCTTACTAGCTAGAGAATTTTCAGAACAGGAACTGGAAATTGCAGAAATGCTTCCAGTATAAAATAAATGGCAATCTGGTTAAAACCTCCATTTCTCTAATCAACTAATTTCGACAATGGGATACGCATGCTCTAAAATGAGACAGACCTCTGTCCTGTCGTCGTCATCATCCTTACGGTTAGCATACCATTTTGTCCTCTTCCATGTCTTGAGAGAGTTACTCCCCGTCGATAAATGGAAAGACTAGAATCCCAAATGCTACTTCACCTGAGCTACACAGACACGCCCCCAGAGAGAAGCAGGTCCGATGCAATTCACGTTTGTCTTTGCCAATGGAGCTTCGGTGCCTAAACTTCCGACACCACCACACTCCCCGGCATCCTGTAACAGAAAGGGGGGCTCCCCAGCCCGGCAGCCACCCAGCCTCCCACTGGGTCTCAGCTTCAGCTGCTCTAGAAGCGAATGATCGCCAACGTATGTGTTTATTTGAGGTATTCGCCCAAGGCTCCCTCCAAAGTGAAATTCATACGTGCCACGGTCTACCTTTTAAGTTAGACCATCATAAATATGCAACCAGTTTTACTGAAAATCCTTCTAGAGTTTTTGTAAGACCCGGTGAGCAAATTATCGTTGTGTGCGTGTGTGAAATGTACACACATTGTTTCAACTACTCTGGATGACAGGTGAGCAGTGGCATGAGTCACTCCCCCAGATAGGTGACTGCAGTTGCCAAATCACTTCTGGCTGGTCTAAGGGATTTCTGTCCCAGCAGCCCCAAACACGAACTGCAAAATATGTTTTTCTTACGCCAATAGTAAATACTAATTGTCATTCCTAGACCGTAAAGAGTAATGGATTAGTACAGTAAAAACAATTCTCAAACAGGAATCGGGCTGCCCGGGCTAAGCAAGGCCTGATGTGCCAACATCATCAGCTCCTTAACCAAGCGCAGGCAGGTGCATCTCCAAATGCCTGAGCCTCTGTCCTCTCTGTCAAGTTCAAGGTCACTCCAGACACGTAGGCTATTCTCCCTGATGGGCTGAGAAGAGAGGCAGGGCAGTCCACAGATACAGCAGGTCCGTCAAGGTAAAGCTGCCCCATGGAAGCTTCTGCTACTGACAAGGCTCAGGGAAGACAACCCAGAGAAAGGAAGCTGGGATGTGGCCATGTTTACCATTTACTAGGCGGTGACCCAGAAACAGGAAAAGGATACAGAATTTAAAGTAGCAGCTGACAATTGAATTTTGCAAACAGAGGCGTTAAGTCTTTTGGTATGGAAAGCACAGGGGTGGTGGAGACGTTAGCTCCTTTCTTTGACTCAGTGTTGCCAGCAGCCTGCTCAGCCAGGAGCCAGATTAGCCCGCTGCAATCCACCGGAGAGCTCCAGAACAGAGGGATGCGGGAAGAGCCTTCCCCACAGCGCGGCTAATCACCAACAAAGCTCAAGACCTGCTGCCACAGCTGGTGGCCTCCGAGTCTCTGGAAAAACAGAGGCGACCAAGGAAAGAGGGCCTCCAATGAGCTCCTGCTTTATCTGGCTCTGAGTCCTCAAAGATTCCCAGCTGGGACGACAGATGCCTGGATGCAGAGTCTAGGCTGCCACTTGGCGACCTGCTTCCTCAGCTGGTCAGCATGCAGCACACCCCCTACCTTTTTTTTTTTTTTTTTTTTGGCCTCAAAAAAGGTCTCAAACAATTTTCCAGGGCAACACCTGTCTAAATCCTGGTCTCTGTCTAATCCCCTGTAAATAATATAAATCTGGGTGGAAACAGGGATTACCCCAAAGGAGGCCTCTCTGTCTTTCTGTCTCTCTCTCTCTCTCTCTCTGCAGACAACATCCTACCTGGCAACGCACCTTCCCTGACAACCACCTCAATGTAACTGAAGGTCTCCAGAGTGATGTCAGCCACACTCAGAAATTTCGGACAGACACCCTTAGGAGAAGGGGCTGAGTGGGCCCATCTCCAAACCACGTGATTACCGACTTCTGCTAAGACGCAGCTTGCAAAAGCCAGGTACCCGATTCCTCTCCTGGAAACACCTCTGAGCTTCCCCCACCCCTATCAACATAATGGCACGTGACTAAACTATCTCATTCTGTTAGCCCTTCAGCAGACATGAAAACAAAAAAAGTCATAAGCCTACCATAAACCTGTCACATTCTGAGGGCTACTTAACAAACTGATTTCCCGAAAAGGAGCAGGTAAGCTGCACATTTAAACGTCACCCCCACACGTTTCCCTAAGTGAATGCAAATTGGCCTCTAAAGAATTTGTCTAACGTGCTAATAAAAAGATTTCTCCGACCAACAAAGCCACAAAGGCTTCCTTCAAAAATAATTCACGCTTTCCTAGCTTCTCATTCTTTCTTTTTCATACTTTTGAATAAACACAAAAGTTAACAGTTGTGTTTTCTCTTCATTGCAGTCACATGGTTTGAGAGGAATAAAGAATATTATTCTTTATGCCTGTAGTCCCAGCTACTTGGGAGGCAGAGGTGGGAGAATCACTTGAGGCCAGAGGTTCAAGACCAGCCTGGGCGACATGGTGAGACTCTGTCTCAAAAAATAAAAAAATAAGAAGACTATAAAC
This sequence comes from Lepilemur ruficaudatus, assembly GCA_963574885.1. NCBI lineage: Eukaryota > Metazoa > Chordata > Mammalia > Primates > Lepilemuridae > Lepilemur > Lepilemur ruficaudatus. The sequence goes on from CAUYRT010047543.1 coordinate 14,334, forward strand.
CAGTAACTTCCAAGAGGGTCCCAAAGCCACGTTTAGTCAGGTCAGGCTAGGCCAGGTCCCCTAATGTCCAGCCCCAGAGTCCATTCACAGCCTTGATAAATATACCTGGAAGGTGGATTCCCAGTAGAACTGCCCAGAAGAATCACCAATCCCTAAACGCTTGCTGTTACCCTCAACAGGGCTACGGCCACCACCAATCTGCGTCTTTAGGTACCCTGCTGGGTGAATGGCTGAAGACCAACTTGAGGTCCCACTAAAGGCACCCTAATTCAAATTCCAACTAAGCCAGGTAAGATTTTTCAAGTTGAACCATTCCCAACATTTCCTCCAAATCTGATGAAAAATTCTTAGGTATTTTCCTCTCCACTGGAAATACTAAGTAAACAGAAACTTTATTCCAGGGTACGTACTGCCTACTGGTAAAGCTTTATATGACCTCTTCTTCCTGGTCCTAATGGCCAATGCCTAATTCATTTGAGGTTAGTTGGTTTGGGGGATTCCTTTAATGAATTTAATTTTCTGAACTGGTAATTCTTGCATATATTATAAAAGTCAAAGTCAAAGATGCAGAAGGACAGACTTCTTCCCTGGCCTCTTCATACCTCAAGGCAACGCCTATTACCGTGATGCCACTGATAACCCTGTATGTGTCCTCCCCCCAAAAGTAGCCTCATCTAAATACTGTTGTGCACCTTGCTTTTCCCCCCAATTAACATTAAATACTGTTGTACACCTTGCTCCCCAACCCCATTAACAAGATATCTAGGGAAACACAGATACAGATATACGGACAAACATATGTACCCATTCACAGGGAGATGCTTCACTGACTGTAACAGCTGCACAGACGCCATTATTTAGCATAGCACCATTTATTAAAACAGCCCCTATTAATGGGCTGTCAGGATACTTCCAGTCCTTTCCAAATCCAAACGCTGCTGCAATGAATAACCTTGACACAAGTCATTCTGCACCGGGGACAAGTACCTCTGTAGGGTTAGCACCTGGGGCAGAGTCTCATCAAAGGGCATACGCATGGTAACAGTCACCCTCATAGAAGCTGCACCAATTTTAAGTCCCCACTGGTGATGTCTAAGAGGACTCGTTTCCCCACAGCCTCACCAACTGTTCACGGCACAGGCCAGTTCTAAAAGGCCACCCACACTGGGACAGAGAACGGCGGGGTGTGTCAGAGGGTGAGCGTGGGCCACGTCCTCTTTCCGTCCATTCCCTAGCCCCCACCTCTGTCTGCCATGTGACAGCTGGACAATTAAGATGCCGGGCTTGGAGGGCGAGAAGAGCTGGGCGCCCGTCTCTGCCGCTCTTGAGGCGAGCGTCCCTGGAGAGTCTCGACATCTAAGTGCTCTGAAGCTCAGTCTCCTCGCCCAGCAAGTGGGCACGCGGGCACGCATCCTTCCACCAGGGCAGGTGACAAGCCGGCCCTGCCCGCGCTGCGCTCTGGCGCCGGGGAGGGCTCAGCAAGTGCTCACAGCAGCGGCATTCCCACTCACACCCCCACGAGGGGTAACCAAATCCTTCCAAGCTCAAAGGAGAGATCGTGGCTGGCATCTGAGCCCACCAGTGGGCCAGCAGTCAATGACACCAAGGGCCACACCCTGGGGGCAGAGATTAATTGGATACATTTTTTATTATAGTTGATGATAAAATGCTGGGAAGGAAATAAACAAGATGATGTGGTAGAAATAAGATCGGCCAGGGACCCCAGCTCAGTCTGCAAAGCAGCCCTGGAGGGGCACAGCCTGGAGCTCCCTTCAGGAAAGAATTTGGGGTTCGGCCGCAGGGAGCCTTCGGGGTCTAAGCAGCTTCTCGGTCAAGGCGACGCTCTTCCCAGCCAAGGGCTGTGCACAGAATCGGGGTCCAGGGATCCGCCTGGTTCTGTGCACCATGTCAGACCTTCAGCATGTCCTGAGATTGTCCCTGCCCAATCCCGCTTCCTCCGCCTCCTCCTGCCACAGTAACCCCCAGGAAACCCCCCGCACTGCTAACTCAGCGTCCTCATGCCTGAATCGACACAGATGAGGCAGACAGACCCATCTGGGGACCACCACGGACACTCCTAATTTGAAGCAAATCCACTTCACTTCCCTGGTGAGACCTTCTCCAGGAACCGAGCTACCCACCACCCACCCACACAACAGAGCACATGACAAATCCTCCTCCACCAATTTGCCTGTGTGCACGTACCGGGCTCCCCGTCTTGCACGTTCCCTGCCTCCATGGACGATTTCAAACTCTCGCCTGAGTACGTGCAGACGCTTTGCCCAGTTCTTCACGTGCATGGTCGCACTGAACCCTCCTGACCGCCGGATGAGGTAGGCAGGCACTCTGGCACTTGAGAGAGAGAGAGAGAAAGACGAGAGAAGGGAGAGAGAGGGATGGAGGAGAACAGACTCGGGCCAAATAGTTTGTCCGAAGATCAGTCAGCGGCAGGGAGGGGACCCACACCTAGGTGTCTCTGGTGACAAAGACCATGGTCATCTTCACCACTCTGCATCGGTTCTTTTAAAACCTGGTTCCCAAACTCAACTAGCCTCCCCCAGTGAACTATGAAGCTCAGATCCCCAAGTCCCTTAGAATCCTACAGGCAAGTTTTAATCTGTATTAATCCACATTTGCCAATTCTTGGATTTGCAATTGTTCTCAGCTGGATCACATGGTTGGTTCCTGGCTCCCAAACTAAGAGCTGTAAATGCCCCCGGATCAGAGGCCACAGCTTTTCTGACTTTTGTGTTTTCCCCAGCCCGTTAATCTTTTCATCTAACCATCTGGGCAGCATTAGAGTTGAAGAAATATTGTAATATTTATTTTACACCCCTCCCCACCAAGTTTGTTTGAATTATATGCACGTGAGATTATTTGCAGTAATACACAGGTTCCCAAGGGTATTGATGAATGTTCATATTTTTTTTGGACTTTGTTATAATTCAATGTTTTAAGAAGGATTCAAGTGCAGATTTAACAATCTTATAATCTATTGGATGCAGTTTTTGATAAAGCACTGGAAGTCTTATTGCCAAATTGTAATGAGGCACTAAGATGGGTGAAAACATTGTACATGTCATGAAAAAAATATTTAAATCCATCTCGACTAGATTTAACAAATATGAGGAACTTTTTTTTCATTTATAAGGTGTTATTTTAAGATGAAAATGTATTCATCTTGTTTTTCAAATTTGAGGGAATAATTTATACCATATTATGAGACAAGTATGTACAGCAAAAATGTGGGAAATAGTAGCATAATGAGAGTGTGTGTATATATAGTTTATGCCTTCCCAAACTTGCCAGTCTCTTGGGCTTTGAAAAATGGTATCCCAGCAGCCATAGTCATTACTGTACCCCAACTCACAACTATCTTTTAAGAGGTTTTATGTTCACAATAAAAGGAATGTTGGCTTTGAAATTATGCATTTATATTAATGTTACTATAAACCAATGGGAATAGTAATTTTTAAACGAACTTGCTAAATATTGGGAGACTAAACTACTAAGTTAATAAGTTAT
>CAUYRT010047546.1:0-10693 GCA_963574885.1 Lepilemur ruficaudatus
CTTGTATTTAACAAATAAAGCCTACTAGGTAATGATGTCTAATCTTTTAAATATGCTATTGAATTCTACTTTCTAGTATTTTGTTGAGGATGTTTGCATCAATAGTCGTCGTAGACATTGGTCTGTAGTTTCCTTTCATATTGCATCAATGTCTTGTTTTGAGACCTTTGAGTGTAAAGCTAGTCTATATGTGTTTAGATAGACAAATGTTTAACATTGTGATGCAGTTTCCTACAATATTCAGTATAGTAACAGGCTGTACAGGTTTGAAGTCCAGGAGAAACAGGCTATATGATATAGCCAAGGTGTACAGTAGGCTATACCATCTAGGGTCATATAAGTACACTCTGCTACGTTCACACAACTATGAAATAGCCTAAGGATGCGTGTCTTAGAGTGTATCCCTGTAGTTAAGCGAGGCATGACTGTACAACATTATTTAGTTGAAAACACAAAGAGGATGTTGCTAGAAATAATAGATATAAACATCACAAATCTAAAAAGAGAACATTAGTGAATGTTACATTATTTGGCATCTTTAATGAATGAGTTTGTTTTATTTTTATAAGAGTACTAATAGAAAAGATTAATTTGTTATAGAAATATAATTAATATATAATTAATATTCTATAATTAATAGAAATATAATTAATAATATAAACATAATTGATGTCTAAAGCTAGAAATACATATGCATGTGTGTAATCATACATCAATATAAGATTTGTTAATTTTGTTTGTGAAATCATGCTAAAATAAAATAAACACAAATAAGTACATAGCTAACCAACATTAGCCATTCTCTTGGAAGGCTAAAATACTAGTTCAGATTCCAGAAACATACATATGGATTTAAATTCCATTTTTCTAGATTTTAGAAAGCTTTAGATTAGATTTTTCTCAACCGACTCTTTATGGGGTTGCATGGAAGTGAATATCCTTGGGGTTACATAAAACAAATGTTCCCCCATTTTGGACAGTATAAGGTGAGAAATGATGAAAAGATTTGCATTTGATACAAACAAGATAATTTAAAATTTTCTCCTTGATTCTTATATGAGTTTTAACTTTTATGTTAATTTTGTATATTTTTTTAGTCCTCACCATTTTTTAATTGGGGGCAATATTTTGAATTACTTTACTCTTCCCAATTAATTTGACTTAGGCTTTAGTCATTTACATCAAATATTCCTATTATAATACAGACAATCACGATGAAGAATGAGTCAATGAACATTATGATGAATAGTTATTTAATATTTCAATCTCTGGCACACTGATATATTTAAAAAATGATTAAGGTTTTATCCTTCTCAGAGACATTTATTTTTGTTATGGGAAATCTGAACATTAAATCATTTGTTTAACAAATAAAATTAAATGCAGAAATATAAGAGCAAAACAGGAGAATTCAAGAAGATAACTTTGCTTCTTCCAATTCCTTGAGTTTACTCAGGGGGTGGGGGGTAGACCCATGTCTGAGCGATGTGGTGGGCACTGTGGAGGGGAGGGGCATGCTTGAAAAGTAGTTGGGGAAGGCAATTAGGGATCTCAATAGGGGGAAGGAAATCCTCTAAAACTGATTTATGTGATTAACTGTACATCTTGGTAAATTCACTAATAATTGTTTAATTGTACACTTAAAAAAAAAGCTATTGCAATGGTTTGCACAGGAAAAAATGGAAGATTAAAGTAGCATTATCGGGGATGGGGAAAAAAAGAGTTATTGCTTGAGTACAGGATTCTGCCAGAGGGATGCAGGGCATCTTAGGGTCCAACACTCTTTGTGCATATAAACTATCAACATACTCACCCATTTTCAACTCTCTCCTCAGCTTCAGATATACCTAGTAGTTCCGATTACCAAAGCGTTTCAGCTTCTGAGGCATAATCATCTTCCTTTTTGTACTTCTTTGGCAAGACAGATTTCAATTTCTTTCTCTGTTTTACCAAATTGACTACTCTTCTATTTTTCATCCTCTTGATCTCCTCTCTTTCTGTCTTCATCTACACCTAATAGAGTATCAGAATCTTTTGATTCCACCTCCTAAATATCAATGAAGTTCACACCCTTGACATCTGTCCATTCGCATTGTCATTTAGGCTCTTTTCATTTCTCTCCTACACTGTTGTGACAAAAGTCTACCTAGTCTCCTGTTTTTTTAAATGTATTTATTTATTTATTTCTGAGACAGGGTCTTGCTCTGTCACCCAGGCTAGAGGTGCAATGCCATCATCATAGCTCACTGTAACCTCAAACTCTTGGGCTCAAGCGATCTCCTACCTCAGCCTCCTGAGTAGCTGGGACTACAGGTGTGCACTACCATGCCCAGCTAAGTTTTCTATTTCATTATAGACAGTGGGTCTTGTCATGTTACCCAGGCTGGTCTTGAACTCCTGGCCTCAAGTGATCCTTCTGCCATGGCCTCCCAAAATACTAGGATTACATCCGTGAGCCACTGCACCCAGCCTACTAGTCTCTGTTTTTCATCTTTATCCATCTCCACTGCTTTATCTATCTCCATCTCCCAAAATTTTCTTTCCAAAACATATATCTGATTTTTTCACGTCTCTTTAATATTCTTTGAAGAGTTTTCTCTTATATACTGAATTCCTAATTCGTCATACATGAACCCCTTCAAAATCTGAACCCTGTGTACCTTTTCCAGCCTCATGCCTTGCTACCATCCCCAGTGTGGTACTCCAGTCACACAGCAACGCAAACTACTTGTCATTTTCTGATATACCTGTTGGACATTTCATAACCCCTTTCCTCTTCCTAAATGTCCTTCCCTTCCTTACTTTCTGGCAAAGTATTACTCATCCATCCAACCTCAGATCAAACATCGCTCCAAGAAGCCTTTCCTAGTCCCCAAAATGCGTTAATCATTTTCTCCTCTGTACTCCCATAGTCCTTCTCACAAACCTCTATTATAAGCTATTTATATTGTGTGGTGATTCTTTATGAGTCTGTTTCTCACACAACTTGTCCTACTCATCTTTGAACGCTCCCTTTCTCTACTCACCTCCCACCCCTCAGCATATAGTATGATACCTGCAACAAAGTAACAGGCAACTAACACGTATTAACCATTTAGTCACTTAATATTTATTGACTAAATGAAGGCACCACATGAGAGATTTGAGGAAGTCTGAGAGTTCCTACCTTTAGGACTTTCTGAAATCCTAATTATAGTGGTTTACACAAAACATATTTGCAGGCACAGGTGTGTGTATTTCCTTATTTGTGGCTGATGACAAGACAGGCACATATGTTATATGTTGTTGCTCAGACAAGGCTATGACCTAGGCAGACCTGAATACAGAGCATTTTAAAACTGGCTAAAATGTAGTCTCCAGAAAGCAGTAATTTTTATCTCTTTGTTTACTGTTGCATCCTTAGTGCCTGGTACATAGTAAGTGCTTGCATTAGTCAGGGTACTAACAGGAAACAGATGGCACACTGAAAATAGGAGGATTTGAAGAGAAACCATTTATAAAGGTGTAGGTGGGGTGTAGGGGAACCACAAATGATAGCAAAGCAACCCAGGACTTGTAACAGTGAAGAGCTGTTGCCACTGCTCTAGGTCTAAAGAGAGAGGTTATGTAGAGCAGACTGCCCTGCCTTGGGAAGGACAATAACCATCAGCTGCAGCCACCTGACTGCCAGAATGGCCACCTCCATGAGCACAACCTCAGTCCAAATCACAATGTTCAAAAGGATGTAGAAAAATTCAGACTTACAAGGCTAGCATTAATGTACAAGGAATCTAATCTAGCCTGGGGAATAAGCAGCTGTAGTCTCTGAGCCAAGGCTGGCGAATGTGTGGCATACTTGTCACCATTCTTCCCTTCCACATTCCCCAAACTAGCCCCAAGGCAGACTTTTAAAAATTTAATCAGATATGGTTCTTTCCTACTTCACCCAGAAAAGTCCCTACAATACTTTCAACACAATGCTCTAAGCAGTGACTACAAGTAAATTACTGTTGCCTGGTATGAAACCTATTTCCAAACTGGCTCTAGTCAAAGGATACTAGTAGGGTTGGTAGAAACTAATAGCGTTGGTAGAAACTAGTAGGGTTTCTAGTTTGAACAGGCCCCTAGTTATTAGCTGGGGATACAAAGGTTGGGTCAGCTCCCAGGGAAAAGGAACTGACAAGTGCTAAACTAAGAAAATGTTTTTTGGCCCCAGATAGTCAGGTTGGGGTTCAAGTTAGGATTCTCGTCCTAAGGAAGGAAATAAGAATGCAAATAAGCAATCAAAGTAAAAATTCTACAGACCGGTCAAAACAATGAGAGTTGAGGAAAAGGAATATAGTGGGCATATGGGATATATTTAGCAAAACAAGGTTGATTTCAGACTTGTGCTGGTATTAGGCACGGTGTGGATTGACTCAGAAATTTGGTATGACTGAAGATCTTAGAAGATCTTAGGTACCTGCAGCTAAGCAGAACAAGATGGAGAAAGGAGTAATAAGCTGCATTTCTTTTTCTCTTCTCCTTTTTTGTTAACTTTCTAAATTAAGCCAAAAGCTTTTTCTGTGCATATTTAACTAAGATAAGCATATGAGATCATAATAACTACCATTTACTCAGTATCTACTATATTTTATGCTTTAGATATATTCTCATTTTTCTGCATAACAACTCCATAAGGTAGATATAATTATACTTTACAGATGAGGAAATGGAAGTTTAGAGTAATAAAGCAATTAAGTTGCAGCTCTAGGGTTTCAAGCCAAGCTTATCTGGCTCTAAAACCTGTACTATTTCTGATATGTCAGCTGCCTATGCTATCTTGTTGAGACCATGATTTCAATCAACCTCAAGTCTTGAATTTCTCAGGGTCATCATAAATGATGGAAACAAGCAAGCTCAATGTAGTAAGGCCATAAAAGGATACACATTAGTATATTACCAAATATTAGCATGGTTAAGAATAACAAGAATATTTTAGCCATCTTCAAATTTTTTCATGTCAATTATCTTACCTGCCATATTCAAAGTACTTTCCAGAGGAAGTCATCTCATTCATGATTCCTGATGGCAGAGCAATCTATGTATTGTATTATGTTATTTTTCCCTTTCAGTCTGCCCCTCCCTAGATGTGTAGTCCAGGGACAAGCACCTGTTCTAAGAGCTGCCAGTCCCCAGCTCGCATAAAGCCTACCATGACAAAAGAAATTGAGCCAATTGTCTGAGATTTTTCTCACTCAGATTTGGAATTGGCAAACACAGAGAATGTCGGGGAAAAGGGTAGAATTAAAGCCATGGTGGATCATGGCAAACTGAAGCAGAAGCTATGAGATTCAAAATAAAACAGATAAAAACATATAGCCAGGCTCGGTGGCATGCTCCTGCAGTCCAGTTACTCAGGAGGCTGAGGTAGGAGGATCCCCTGAATTTAGGAATTCCAGGCTGTAGTGCAGCATGGGCAACAGAGTGAGACACCCTGTCTCTAAAAATAGTGTATAACTTGGGATCTTAACAAAAACCAAATGACATATGCAAATTAGGATAACTTAAGGAAGGTTTATCTACAAAGGAACTAATTATGAATGTGTGGGCAGGGTGCAGGAAAACCACAAAGATAGCCAGGAACACAGTCAAGGCAGCAAGGGAACTATTACCACCCCTAAACTTGAAGAAAGGAGGCAAAGGAGAGGTGGGAAAAGTTGTGTAGAGTGAGCCATCTGGAGAGCAGCAGTGGCCTTTTGTTGAGGGATACAGCTGCCTAATGTGACTTTCCAGGGAGGGAGCCAGGAGAGTAAATATACTGACCTCATTCTGTTGATACAATCCATACAGGCCAAGCTTCCAGGAAAGGGAGCACTGTGGAGAAGGGCAAAGAGTGCATCAGTAGGGGTAGAAGGAAGATATTTTGGGCACAGCAAGTTAAAAAAAAATAAAACAATGAGTAGAGGGAGGAGAGCAGAGGAGACGTGTTGAGAGAAAAAGGTGCTAGGTAAGAGAAAGAAAGAGAACATGCTATCTACAAGAGAAACTGAAATGGTAGCTCATTCCTAGAATTGCCTCAGATCCTGACGACTTTCCAGTTTGAGATTCTGTTCCAATTTTAGTCTCAGTGTAGCTTTACAATAGACCCTCTTCCTTTAAAATAGTCTATGAGTAATTCTTTCTTTTTTGCAACTCCAAAAGCCTAATAAAATGCTGAGTACAATGAGAATAGTTTATTCCTATTAAAAATCCTTCAAGCAAAGATGTTTGAGACAGATAGGCCACTTACTGAGATAGAATTATAACACTCTCCTGAGCTTTTTGTAAAGTGTCCAAATTTAAAAATAAAGGTGCCAGTGTCATGAAAACCACCTACTGTCAAAATAGAGAAATTATAAAACTGACCTAATTAAATGGGCTATCTTGGATTATGGAAAACATAGGCCATTCTTTGGAAGAATCACAGACCGTTCTACAGGAAATTAAGATAACAGTACATTTTTTCTTTAATTGTCTTCTCCTCTCACTCCCTAGCTTTATTGATTTATTGATATACTAAACTGCACATATTTAAAGTGTACAATTTGATCGGTTTTGACACACGTATTCATTACCATGATGAAAACGTTTCCATATGCTTCAAAAGTTTCTTTGTACCCACCTTGTAATCACTTCCTCCCTCTACTCACATCCCCAGGCAACCACTGATCCGTTTTCTAGATTAGTTTGCACATTCTAGAATGTTATATAAAGGGATCAAATATTATATATTCTTTTTTGCCTATTTTTTAACCTCAGCATGATTATTCTGAGATTAATTTATGTTGTTGCATGTATAAATAATGCTTTCTTCCTTATTGCTGAGTACTATTCCTTGTGTGAAAATATACTTCAATTCATTTGTCCACGCATAACTTAATGGACTTTTGGGTTGTTTCCAGTTTTGGCTATTACGCAACTGTCACTTTTAAGATAGGAACAGGAATGATATTTTTCTGGATGATAAAGAGAAGTTAGAAGCAATTGCTTCAATAAACAGAAATTCACAGCACTATGCCTGAACTTAGAAAATCTGGGTTGGTCAGTTATTGGCTGGGGAACTTGGGACCAATAACTTGTTTTTTTTTTTGGTTTTTTTGGTTTTTTTTGAGAGTCTTGGTCTGTCGCCCTGGCTAGAGTGCAGTGGCATCATCACAGCTCACTGCAACCTCCAACTCCTGGGCTCAAGCAATCCTCCTGCCTCAGCCTCCCAAGTAGGTGGGAAAACAAGCATACAAGCCACAACACCAGGCTAATTTTTCTTTTTCTTTTTTTAATATTTATATATTTCTTTATTCATATATGTTACAAATTGTCACTTTATTATTATTTTTTATGTTTAAATAGAGTAAAATTGACTTGTTCATGGTACACCTCTAAAAAGTTGAACATACATACATTTAGATTTGTGTAACCACCATCATAATTGGAATTCAGAATAATTCTGTCACCCTGGAAAACTTCCGCATGCTACTCTTTTGTAATCAAACCCTCTCCCCTACCCCAACCCTTGAAGAACTGATCTGTTCTTCATCTTTATAGTTTCTTCTCCAGAATGTCATATAAGTGGAATCATACCACATGCAACCTTTTGAGACTGGCGTCTTTCACTTAGCATAACACCTTTGATATTCACCCAAGTTGTTGCATGTGTTCATAGTTCATTCCTTTTTATTGCTGAGTAGTAGTCAATTGTCTGGATGTACCACTGTTTATTTATTCACTCACTATTTTGTTTGTTTTGTTAGAGACAGGGCCCATTTTTAGTAGAGATGGGGTCTTGCTCTTGCTCTGGTGATCTTTGGCCTCCCAGAGTGTTAGGATTACAGGCATGAGCCACCACGCCCGACCATGGGGCCAATAACTTTAAACTTGCTGAACCTTGATTCCCTCATTTGTAAAAAGAAGATTAATAATTCCTGCCTCAGCCAAGTACTGTGGTGCACACTGTAATCCCAGCTGCTCTGGAGGCTGAGGTGGGAGGATCACTTGAGCTCAGGAGTTTGAGATTGGCCTGGACAACATAATGAGATCCTATCTCAAAAAAATAAAAACAACAAAAAAGTAATACCTGCCTCCCACAATTGTTGTGAGGATTAAATAAGAAAATTTATACATAACTGTTTATTCAACTGTTACTACTATAGAAGTAAAGGGGAGAGTGTTGAGAAGTTAGGAAAGAACCTGTCTTAGACAGCTTGGGCTGGCATAACAAAATACTATCAACCAGGTGGCTTAAACAACAGAAGAGTATTTCTCACAGTTTTGGAGAGTTGGAAGTCCAAGAAAAGGGTGCAAGCATGATCAGGGTCTGGTGAGGACTCTCTTCCTGGTTTACAAATGGATTCCTTCTAGCTTTGTCCTCACATGACAGAGAGAGGGTGATTGTAAGCTTGTGTTCTGGTGTCTCTTCTTCTAACGGCATTAATTCTATCACGAAAGCCCTACCCTTGTGACTTCATCTAAACCCTAGTAAAGGTCCCATCTCCACATACCATCTCATTGAGGGTTAGTGTTTCAACATATGAATTTGGGGCAAAGGGGGAATGATTCAATCCATAGCAGAACCTTTTTAATTTTTCTAGGCCTCCTTGTGGACTCCTGCAATGAGGCCCAAAAGACATTGTCAAATATCATGGCTCTGAGCAAAAAGATAAAATATATTGGTTAATGTCTCTTTCTTCTTGAGGGAAAGCTCCATTTCTTCTGCTTTCATATTGCTTAATATGTTATTCTTATATCAGGTACTTTACTCCATGAATATTTATTGAGGTAATAATAAGTTCTTGCATAATGTTCTATAGATCTGTGGTCCCCAACCCCTGGGACACAGACTAGTACTGGTCCATGGCCTGTTAGGAACCAGGCCACACAGCAAGAAGTGAGCAGCAGTTGAGTGAGCAAAGCTTCATCTATATTTACAGCTGCTCCCCATCACTTGCATCACCGCATAAGCTCCACCTCCTGTCAGATCAGCAGTGGCATTAGATTCTCATAGGAGCTTGAACCTTACTGTAAACTGCACATGTGAGGGACCTAGGTTATATGCTCCTTATGAGAATCTAATGCCTGATGATCTGAGGTGGAGCTGAGGCAGTGATGTTAGCGCTGGGGAATGGCTGCAAATACAGATTATCATTAGCAGAGAGGTTTGACAGCACAGAGACCATAATAAATTAATTGTTTGCAGACTCATATCAAAACCCTATCAGTGAGTGGCAAGTGACAATTAAGCTGCATCTGGTGGCAGGCTTTATAGTGGCAAGTGAGCATCTTATTTTAATTGTACAGGTGCATCTGGTGGCAGGTGTTAAGTCAGAATCCCACACTTATTTTAGTCTGTGTGTGGCATGCCCATTATTTTATTTACCATTTCCATCTGCATCTCTTTCCCACACTGTGCCCTTGTCTCAGTCACAGTTTTTGAAAGCCTACAAGCTAACCCTAGCAAAAATGAGTAAAAAGCAAACATGCTGGAGAGCTTTTTTGAAAAGGGGGAAAGACCCAATGATGAGACAGCAGCAGACTCTGAGACGGCCAACAAAATGAAAGCCGCATTTCAAAGAAAATACCAAGAGTCTTACTTAAATTATAAGTTCATTGCAACAGGTGATTCACATTCTCCAAGCCCGCTTTGTATGATATGTGGCCACTGGCTATCCAACAAAGCCATGAAACCTTCAAAACTGCTTCGACACATGGAGACCAAGCAGCCTGCATTAAAAGAGAAGACTTTGGAATTTTTCAAAGTAAAAAACGTGAAGACGAAGAACAGAAGCAATTATGGAACAGAAGCACTTCATCAAATGTGTCTGCACCGAGAGCATCATTCTTAGTGGCCAACCACATTGCTAAAGCTAAGAATCCCTTTACTATTGGTGAAGAGCTGATCCCGCCTGCTGCTAAGGACACTTGCTGTGAACTTTTAGGAGAGGCTGCAGTTCAAAAAGTGGCACGTGTTCCTCTTTGGCTAGCAATATAACTAGACAAATTGATGAAATAGCAGAGGATATTGAGACACAATTGTTAGAGAGGATTATTGAGTCACCGTGGTACAGAATCCAGGTTGACGAGTCTACCGACGTTGACAACAAGGCAACAATGCTTGTTTTCGTGCGAGATATTTTTCAGGAGGGTGTGCACGAGGATATGTTATGTGCACTTTTGTTACCAACCAACACCACAGCTGCAGAACTATTCAAGTCTTTGAATGATTACGTATCAGGAAAACTGAATTGGTCATTTTGTGTCAGTGTATGCACAGATGGAGTGGCTGCCATGACTGGATGGCTTCCTGGTTTCACTACTCGGGTCAGGGAGGCTGCTCCTGAGTGGGATTCTACACACAGTGTCATCCATAGAGAAATGCTGGCTAGCCGAAAATGTCACCTGAACTAAACAACGATTTGCAGGATGTGACTAAAATTATCAACCACATTGAAGTGCATGCCCTTAACTCACGTCTGTTTGCATAGCTCCGTGAGGAGATGGACGCAGAGCACACAGGTCTTCTCTTATACACGGAAGTGAGACGGCTTTCTAAAGGCAGATCACTGGCCAGGTTTTTGAGTTATGAGAGCCGCTCCAGAGATTCTTTTAGAAAAACAGTCACCACTGGCAGCACATTTCAGTGACACAGAATGGGTAGCAAAACTTGCTTACTTGTGTGACATATTCAACCTGCTCAATGAAC
>CAUYRT010047547.1:0-30678 GCA_963574885.1 Lepilemur ruficaudatus
TAGAAATTTCATTTACATCTGCCTGCATTCCTAGATATTTGTACAACATAGCAACAGGTGATAGGTCAATTACTTATAATACTTGTGTCATTCAAGTGTTTTTTATTGATGTCTTTGGAGTAACAGAATTTTTTCTCCTGGCCATCATGTCCTATGACCGCTATGTGGCCATCTGCAAACCCCTGCATTATGTGACCATCATGAGCAACAGAGTCTGCAGAAGCCTTGTTCTCTGCTGTTGGATGGCTGGATTGTTGATCGTACTCACACCACTTGCCCTGTTCCCAAATTTGAAATTCTGTGACTCGAATGTCATTGATCATTTTATCTGTGATGCGTCTCCCATTCTCAAGATCTCTTGCTCAGACACATGGCTCATAGAGCAGATGGTTATAGCCTGTGCTGTGATGACTCTCATCATGACCCTTGTGTGTATAGTTCTTTCCTATATATATATCATCAAGACAATCCTAAAATTTCCCTCTGCTCAGCAAAGGAAAAAGGCTTTTTCCACCTGTACTTCTCACATGATTGTTGTGTCCATCACCTATGGAAGCTGCATTTTCATTTACATTAAACCTTCAGCAAGTGAAGAAATGGACATTAATAAGGGTGTGTCGGTACTCACCACTTCCATTGCACCAATGCTAAACCCATTTGTATATACCTTAAGGAACAAGCAAGTGAAACAAGCATTCAGTGACTCACTCAAAAGAATTGCATTTCTCTCAAAGAAACAGAAATATTAAAAAAAAAAAAAAAAGAAAGAAACAGAAATATATTGAAATTGTGTATTCAAGTTATCAGGAAAGTTTGGTATAGTGATTAGTATAGGACTAGAACTGATCAACAAAGTGTGTTTGCTGTTTGATAAGTACAGAAATTGAAAGTAAACTTTTATATACTGTAAGCGAAATCTGACAGTTAATATTTCCTGAATCTAATAGTAAAAAAATTTGAACCTTCATTTATGCCTTTTTATTTCTTTTTTAAGTAATCCATCATTATTGTATTTTTAAAAAGTAAAAATATTCAATAAATTGAAGGGGGAAACTGGCCCTTCATCACAGATAGTTTGAGAAACGCTGTGTCAATGAACGTCAAGGTTCGGAAGTATTTAATATCTTTGTAGTCATCATTGCATTCAGATTAGCGGTCTCAAAACATTTTTGATCTTAGGCTAAAACAGATTCTAGTAAGTCTATTCTTCCCCCTTGCAAAATAACTGTGCTAGAGGACTATCTCTCATTAAAAGATTATCCAGGAGAACAAGCCAGATCACACCTCCAAAGTAGTGTTACCAATTTAGTCAACAAGTCAGCTGTGTATATATGTGAGATAGGCAGATGACATGCAGAGCCCTCATGACCTAATCACCCCTAAAAAGTGCAACTTCTTAATTTTGTTACAGTAGCAATTAAATTTCAGAGTTTTGGAGGAGACAAATATTTAAACCAGAGTGCTATACATACATATACATATGTATATAGGGATATACATGCACAGATACACTACACATATACCATACACGTTTACGCATAGTTTTTCCCCTCTGTCACAACCAGCACCACACATTGCAATCTCCAATTTTGACCATATGCCTGGAAGTTGATGCTTATACATATTGAAATCAACCTGCTGATTAAAAAGAATGTATTAGTTTGTGATACTCAGTGGAAATGTGTAAGATGTATAATGCAAAAGGGAGTTTCAAAATTTTACAATGGTGAAAACACATAAAATTTTTAAATGGAAAGATTAATTTGTAACATAAAAATAAAGGAATAAAAATCTGACAGGGATGAAAATAGAGAATGATGCTACTAGCATAGTACTAGCCTATGTCATAAAAAAGTTCAAAGTAAAATTAACCAAAAAGTGATACAAAGAAATACATGAATGTACACTACAAGAAGATAATACCAAAATTATTAATCTGGGAATTTACCACAGAGCAAATCAGCTGTCCCCCTTCCATCCAGAGAGAGGAAGAGAAACCTTTGCTGCCTAATCACTTACAAATCTTTACAATATAAAAAACTAGGTTTACATCTCCTGGTTTCAACCCCTTTTAAAATATAAACACATAGGAAAGTAACTCCGCAAATGTTTCTGGAGGTCTCTCGCTATTTAGTCATTTTATAGCTTGTAGGGCTTGCCAGGTGCCATTCAAGTTTCCTCAGAAAGCCCTAACCATGTATAAAGAAGAAAATGTTCACACCCTGACACATCTACCTTTGCATTGAATACTTATCTTGAACTTTACTATGAAAACAAGTGAAAGATCCAGGTTTTGTAATTCGGTTTTCAGTATATCCCTTTCTATGGCTGTCTAACCTAATGATCCCCAAATGTTACATCAATATGGACAATATTGAATTTTACCTGAGCCCTGTGATTCTGGAAAACCATAAAGTTTTAGCAATTTCTCACCCTTTGTGTTCTGGAAAGGCCTTACTCAAAGAATCACCCTTTCCCAAAAAAATGAGTTAGGATTCACTGACGCCTCCTTGTTTACCCATGAGAAGGTGAGACACAGACTCTCCAAATTACCACTCCTTGCCTCATAAATGATTAGCCAAACTGCTTATCCCTGTTTACTGATGATATCCCCTTATATCTAGAAAAATCTAAGGACTCCAACAAAAAAACCTCTTAGATTTGATAAATGAATTCAGTAAAGTTTCAGGATACAAAATCAATACACAAAAATCAGTAGTGTTTCTATACACCAATAACAATCTATCTGAGAACTAAATCAAGAAGGCAATCTCATTTACATTAGCTAAAAATGTAAACAAATAAAATACCTAGGAACATATGTAACCAAGGAGATGAAAGATGTGAGCAAGAAAACTATAAAACACTAATGAAAGAAATTATAAATGGCACAAACAGAAGAACATCCCATTCTCATGGTTTGGAAGAACTAACATTGTTAAAATGACCATACTACAAAAAGCAATGTACAGAACCAATGCAATCTCTACCAAAATACCAATGTCAATCTTCACACAATTTGAAAAAAATTCTAAGTTCATATTGAATGAATAAAGGGTCCAAATAGCTAAACAAGTCCTGAGCAAAAAGAGCAAAGCTGGAGTCGCCACCTTATGTAACTTAAAATTATGTTACAAGACTATAGTAACTAAAAGAGCATGATATTGGTATAAAAATCAACACATAGATCAATGGAATAGAATAGAGAAAAGAGAAACAAAGTCACATATTTATAGATAGTACGAAAATATTTGGAAGCTTATAATAGCACTAAGCCCATCATGAGGAAGTGTGTCCAATTTTTTGGAGGTGGAAATCATAGCGAGCTCTGTGCATTCCCAGACATGCCAGTGAATATGAAGGCATAAATATCTTTATTAAAATATCACTTTAAACATTGAAGCCTTAATATTGCTTTGACTGAACATCCAACAGAAACTCTGATATACCAACAGAAGAGTATGATAAAGTTTGTGTCTTTCATTGTGATATTCTAGGTTATATTTTTCTCTGGAAAATAAAATGGATTTAAGTAATAGTATATTAATTTTTAATGTATTAAAGATACATTTATAAGGTGCAATTTTTAGGATAAATTCACCTTGTATAGGAATATAGCATTGTCTGAGAGGTTTTTATGCATCAGATACATAAATAAATCAACATATAGCTTAATATAAAAATTATTCAGGACAACTTTTGCTGTATATTCAAACTCAAATTAAAAATAAAGTGCCTTTGTTTATATAGAAGTATATAAGCATACTCTTTCATTTCCCCCAAAAGAGGAATAATACATTGACCTAAGAGACACCATCTTGTTACAGATCCTTGAACTCATTTTGAACATTTATTTGAAGGATAAACAGAAAACAGTTACACTTCAGTGCCAATCTGTTTATTAACTTCTATTATATCATATATTATAAGACCTTGGAGACAAGCATATGTATTTTGAAAATTTACTAATGCTCAAAGTTTGAAGGACTAAGATTTCACAGTGATGCACACAACACCTGAGTAATTAGAAGAAAAGATGTAAGGAAGATAGGAGAGCTACACAAAAAGAAAATACCTGTTCCATATCTCAATTTGATATAAATAGTTGATAGTTGTTGAAGGAGACCCTACATTTTCTAAGAGGATTCTAACTTTTGAATAAGCCTTAATTTTTGATCAGTGATTCCTCTCTATATTGGTAATGTTGTGACCTGCAAATAGTCACAACCAATTCTGCCCCAACCTCAGTAAGAAGAGTACACGATAAGCTAAAAGGTAAAGTGAATAAGTGAATCTTCTCGTAAAATGAATTAGATACACAAGGGGAAAATACTTTTTATTGACTGACGTCAAAAAACCTCAAAACTTGAGATACTGATTGTATACCGGAAACACTTGTGTCCTATTTGTGTAGAATCAATGAAGATAAAATAATGCACTTGACGGAAAGAACAGGGAAGGAAGAGAAGGCACTCATCATTTTTGTTAACAGTAAAAGTAAAACATATGTTCAGTAAAGACAATACATATATTCAGAAAAAAAAGGTAGACTATGGGGGTAGCAGGAAATGGGGGTAGCAGGGCTAAAGGTCATTCATAAGAATTAAATACACTTAGCCTAATAACAAACCAAGGAATAAAAACATCATTTTGGAAAAAAGACTTCAAGTTTTGATCTAGAGTCTGCATAGTGAACCCAAATTATATGTTATATATTAGTGTTGTTTTACAAAAAGACCAAAGTGTTAAGAAAAGATGTGAAATCAAGGGTGAGATTTTGCTATTTAGTTTGTAAATAGATAAGATACCTTGTTACCTATAAAATTAAACTTTTTCAGCAATACGCTTAGTCATATGGGCTAAGCAGAAGATGAACATAAAGTGTAGAAAAGAAAGAACAAAAGAGGAAGAAAGTTAAGATTAAAAGCTTGCGTATGTTAAATCTTAGAACAGTTGAAATAATCTCTAAAAACAACTCTCTGAATATCACAACCAGATTGAAGAGAAGTCAGAAGTCAATGATGAGAAACGATACAGTAACAGAACATTCATTCTTCTGGGACTCACAGATGGCCCTCAGCCGCAGGTCCTAATTTTTATCTTTCTATTTCTCTCCTACATGTTGAGTGCAACTGGGAACCTGACCGTCATCACACTCACCTTTGTGGATTCTCACCTTAAAACACCCATGTACTTTTTCTTAATAAAAAATTTCTCCTTCTTAGAAATCTCATTCACATCTACTTGTGTTCCTAGATTCTTGTATAACATAGCAACAGGTGACAAGGTCATTACCTATAATGACTGTGTCATCGAAGTGTTTTTTACTGACCTCTTTTCAGTAACAGCATTTTTTCTCCTGGCCGTCATGTCCTATGATCACTACGTGGCCATGTGCAAACCCCTGCATTATGTAACTACCATGAACAGCACAGTTTGCCTGAGGCTTGATTTTTGCTCTTGGTTGTCTGGATTGTTGGTCATAACCTCCTCACTTAGTCTGGGACTAAATCTGGAATTCTGTGACTCAAATGTCATTGATCATTTTCTCTGTGATGCTTCTCCTCTCCTGAAGATATTACATTCAGACACACAGTTCATGGAACAAACTGTTTTAATCTGTGCTGTACTGACACTCATCTTGACACTTATGTGTGTAGTTCTATCTTATGCTTCTATTATCATGACAATTTTAGGATTCCCATCTCCCCAAAAAAGGAAAAAGGTCTTTTCTACCTTTTCTTCCCACATGATTGTGGTTTCCATAACCTATGGCACATGCAAGTTCATCTACATGAATCCTACAGCGAAAGAAGTTACTGTTAATAAAATGGTTTTTCTGTTCATTTCTTCTATTTCACCTACATTAAACCCATTTATTTATACCCTGAGAAACAATCAGGTAAAGAAAGCCTTCAAGAACGCAATCAGAAGAATTGCATTGCTCTAAACTAAGTAAAAGAAAATATTTTTAAAACTTCCTACAAGAAAAGAAAACATGGCCACAGACACTTTACTTTTTAAGTTTATAACCTTGTTTGTTTGTAAATGATATATAATTGAATTACATTAATTTTCTCAACACTTCTTTAGATTCCATTGAGTCCTGCTCAAGCCATGTTTGCGTCTTTACTTTTCAAACCAATGTCTGAGAGTTCTGCATGTCACTAAGAAAACATCTAAATAGATTTCTCAAATTATCATTTTGAAATAAAATTAATCTCATAATGTTAAATTTTGATATATAATAAAAGTCATTACTCAAGAAAATATAGGGTAAATTTCATTGTAGTTTTTCTCCAATATACACAATAATAATATTCAAACATATAAGTATATGTAAAAAGAGTAATTTTATGTAAAAGTCAGTTTATAATACATGTGGAAAGAGAATAATAGTACTTCCAATATGGAGAAAATAGAGAAAAACATTACTATTACAAACATAGAAATACTGGATAATATTTAAGAAATTTTTTTCATCTACAGCTCATATCATTAAAATGTTATAAATAAAATGTGTCAAAAATAAAGATTCAGTTAAGGGTAGAATAATAATCTATAAAATGACTGGTGGATGCTGGGAAGATCACAGACCGGGAACGTGGAGTTGCATTATGGATCCCACAGGCTTAGATTTCGAGTCTCAGAATCAGTGTGGTGTGAGCATAATATCATAAAGTCAGAACTGTGAAATTGTTGCACACTTGTTGAACGTTTGAATTAGAAAATCATGCCCATTTCCACAGAAAGATTACAATTTTCCTTTCTGGAAGGCATTGTCTGCCACTTATAGAGCTATAAGTGAAGGGAAAAATAATCCCAAGTGTACTTGATTGCCTGTGCATACATAAGTATTTACAAAAACAAAGTAAGCACTTACAGTGTAAATTTTCTCATAATAATCTAAATTGTTAGATATAAAAATTGCAAATATAATTGTTTGGAAATTAAGGTATTCACATGAAATTAACTAATTGCCATACAGAAAGCAATGAAATGCAGACACGTCATTGCAAATTATTTGAAGTACTAAAAAAGCTAG
The DNA here is from genome assembly GCA_963574885.1 of Lepilemur ruficaudatus. Taxonomy (NCBI): domain Eukaryota; kingdom Metazoa; phylum Chordata; class Mammalia; order Primates; family Lepilemuridae; genus Lepilemur; species Lepilemur ruficaudatus. Next base: position 7,046 of record CAUYRT010047547.1, read on the forward strand.
TCAGATGAATTGAGCTAGTCATTGAGCTAGTCAATGAATTCTGTTTTAAATTTATTCATTATTTACAAAAATGTAAAATAGACCAAAAGAGAAGAACTTCTGCTTATCCTAATGAATATGAGAAACGAAAAATGAAAGTAAATGGAAAGTGTAACTTGCTAAAGGTAAAAACTGAAATCCATTAAATAACGTCAAGAAATTCAAAAGTTAGCTCTCTGAAAAGGCCAAAAACATAGACACATCCCACTCCAATGGATGTAAATGAATAAAACCAGAAATTTTCAATATTTCATTGGAAGACCTTGGACATGAAATAATAAAAGAAAACAATCAGGATAAATATGCAAAAGAATACATAAAACTGTTGCATTTAAGTGATTATAAATTCTTATTTTATTCACTTCGCTTTTCTGAAGTAGAAATATGTCATGCAATGGGTCGCAGCTATCATTTTCAAATTGGCCAGGAACATATCTCTTATCTGTTACTTTACTATATAATTCATACAACATAGAATACTCCAATTTTTTTAAATTAGAAACACAGTTAAAAATCAGTATAGTGAGTCAGGTCATTAAATTCCTCCAATAATGAACAATTCATTTATTTTTCCTAAATTATCATTATGAAGGGATGTAAATACACATATTTGATATGTTTCAATGCATTGTGGTTATTATCCTTATTGATGCTCAAACGTGCCTATTTTTGACCAATGAGCCTTTTCAAGTTTGTTTGAAAGTCCTATTGACACAAAACAATAATCTTTGATACCACCCTGGTTCTTTTGTATGACAAAATGTTCCAGGCCCAATTGCACACAACTGTACTAGACACAATAGCCTCTCAAAGAGGTCCAAGTCCTATTCTCTTCTGGAAAATATGTCACCTTACATGGCAAAAAGGACTTTAGAGATACAAGTAAGGATCTTGAAGGAGGGAGATTATCTGAGATGATCAAAGTGGGCCCAAATTAATTATAAGAGTCCTGATAAAGGAAAGAGAAAATCAGGAGAGTAGGAGAAGGAAATGTGAAAAACACAGCCTTGCTGACCCATTTTAGATTTCTCACTTCCAGAACAATAGGAAAATGAATTTGTTTGTGTTAATTTGTTATAGCAACAACAAAAAAACTGATACAACATTTTCTGCCCCTAACCTAGAATAAGCCATTTGTCCAAAAGACCTGGTTACTTGTAGTTGGCAGTAGTATTTAGAAACTGTAATGTGTACACTTGTTGCTTGATGCTATTGAATCTATAATATTTAAAACCAGTAAGAGTGATTTAAAATGTGAATGGATGTTACAAAACTCATATTATGAATCATAATGCACAACTATAATTATTGTTATATTAATAGTTAATATAATTAAATTAAAAAAGCAAGTTGGGCCAGGCGCGGTGGCTCACGCCTGTAATCCTAGCACTCCGGGAGGCCGAGGCGGGCGGATCGCTCAAGGTCAGGAGTTCAAGACCAGCCTGAGTAAGAGCGAGACCCCGTCTCTACTATAAAATAGAAAGAAATTAATTGGACAACTAAAAATATATGTAAAAAAAAAAAATTAGCCGGGCATGGTGGCATATGCCTGTAGTCCCAGCTACTCGGGAGGCTGAGGCAGAAGGATCGCTTGAGCCCAGGAGTTTGAGGTTGCTGTGAGCTAGGCTGATGCCACGGCACTCTACAGCCTGGGCAACAGAGTGAGACTCTGTCTCAAAAAAAAAAAAGAAAAAAAGGTTGTTGTTCAATGATTCCAAACAGTTTGAATAATATTAATATAAGAGACAGAATTTCCTGTGCATTATAAAATAAGAGCCATTATTTAATCAGATCCTCAGTGTGGTCAAGGGAATAACAGAAGATATTTTAATCAATATCCTTAACATTTTATTTCTATTAATCTCTCTCATCCATGTTGCAAATCAAAACAATCTGACAAAATTAACTGTAGATTTATAAACTAAATCACCCATTTCCTATTTTGAAAATTAAAAATGACACCTCCAACTCGCAATACCAGTTGTCTGACTTGTGGTCCCTGAAAGAACCTCTCCTGAATGCTTATTTAATTATCTACACATACACACACACACCCCGCCCCCAACAAGCAGTAAAAACCAAAAACCAAACCTAAAATGTACAATATAGGGGAAAAGTTTTGTTAACTATAAAACCTATGAAATTGAGAATCTATACTACATCAGGAAAATATAATAATTATAAACATCTACATACCTAATAACAAGAATACCACCTCGGTAAATTCACTGAAAATCATTTAATTGTACACTTAAAATAGAGTGTTGGTTGTACGTAGATACAGTTGGAGCACTATGTATGTACTCTCTGGACTACTTTGACAGAGTAGGTTCTTGAATGTAACAAGGTAAGTCAACTTGAGTGGTAATATATTTTGGGAAATCAGCTCACTACAAATTGTGACTGTAAACATTGTACTGTAAATGTTTTGTAGTTTTCGCCCAATAAAATTTTCAGAAGGAAAAAAAAATTGAATGAGGGAAGGAGGGAATTCCCATCAAAAAACTAACATTTAGTAATAACGAGGGTCAGGCTTTCTATGTCCTATTTTACTTAATCCTCAGAACAATTTCACAAGGTAGAATTACTATTAATACTATATTATTTTGTAAATGACAATCTTGAGGCATCATTTGATTAAGTAGCTGGCCATACAAACCACAGCCTATAAGGAGGGGAGCTGAGATGTAACTCAGGCTACCAGACTTAAATCCTACACGCCATCACTAAACCACCCTATAACAGAAGACTCTTACACATGATTGATAGAAACTCACAGAAATCATATATTTTATATAATAACCCTGTATACCCACAAAAAAATATTTACATGTAATGCAATCTGATATTTTAAATTCTGCTCTATCCGTCCATTTAATTGTTGGCTACTCCCTAAATTGATATCACATATCACTAAAGGGTTACATCCAAATTTCTGAAAGTGATATTAATATTTTTAAAAGTATATTAATTAGTTAAGTGGTTGGGAATCAGTTGGATTTGGGAGAAAAAATAGTATGATGGGAAAAGAATTCAAGCTCTTAAATATGACAAATTTAGGGTCAATTTCTATCTTAGCTATTTGTGTTAACTTCAGCAAGTTACTTGACTCCTCTATGAGTTATTATTTAATCAGCAATCTGGCAATAATGTAAATTAAAAGAGTTGTTGTAAGGATTAGGTGAGCTAATCTACATGCAGTGATTAGCACATAATCTAGGACATAGTAAGGACTCAAATTCTAGCTATTAGGAAATAAAGTATAACATCTTCTAGTATAGGATAATTTTCTCTCAACTGAATAGATTTTAACTCATATGTGTAAATTTCTCAGTACCTGGATTTATCTTACACATAAAATTGTCCAATTTACTATATCCTTCTGCACAAATTAAAGATAGCTTCTATAATTTGTCCATACCTCCCATCTTTGCTAGGCTAGTGTACATTGTACCCATTCATCTTGCACAGATAACAGTGATGACACCACACACTCACAGAACCCAGCATATTTTGTACTATGTAATTATCCTTTAAGCAGTTCAGATATTCATTAGCTTGATGAAAAGCTATTAAGTAATTTCCACACATCTAAGATTTTAAGTAGCTCAAATGCACGTGGTACAGGCAGTACCTTTAAATACAATTACATATCTAGGAACGAAATACCAAATTAAGATTAAGAAACTGTAGTAACTCCATTTCCTAATCCTTTCTCCTCTCCCTCACCACTGGATCTTTTTCTGTTATTTCCAAAAATGAGACAAAGCATTTCTCTCAACTACTTCCTTTTTCCATTCTTCAAATTCCTTCTTCCCAAATAAACTGATTTTTACTGCATACAGGTCAGTTCTTGGACTTTTATATGGAAACATGGAAACCCCAGAATCCACACCATTTTACAGCAGTGGTTCTCAAACAAGTTTTCCCACTGTAATAACCTGAAGAGTCTTTATTAAATTCTTTTGCCCTTCTTCCAACCCTATACTTTCAGATGAATTGGTCTTCAGAAAGGACTAAGAATTGGGATTTTTTTAAGCTTCCCCGGTAATTGTAATGTGCACTCAAGTTTGAAAACCACTGAGCTCCAGCCTTCTGTGTGCTTCCCCAATGCCTGCCAGACAGTGATTGGATCACGGTTCTATACAGGAAGCTGCCAAACTGGCAACCACCACTGTTACTTCTTTGTTTCTATGTATAACATCAATAACAGACGTTTACCTTCTCTTAACCTTTCTCTTAACTCCAGTGGAAATCCAGAGCGAGGTATTTAAGAAGGGAGATTTTTCTGAGAAAGTTATTTTTCTTCATGAATTTTTAAACTGTGGCCACCTAAACTTTGCATTTGGCAAGAGTAACATTAAGCAACGGCTTGATTGTTCCAAGGAAGAATCTTCTACCAAGGTAGGTATTTAGAAATATAAATGTAAAGATTTTTACTTTGGAATTCTAACTTTTGCTCATAATCTCAAGAATATCATTCTTATAATTTTTAACAGAAATGGTCATGCTACCTAAAAATTTCAGATGTATTTTAAGAAAGAAAAAATTTGTCAGTAGTAAAGCTTGCCAAATCTTTAAAATTTCTGAAAAAGTGAGTCAAGAAGAGCATTCATGTTAATTAGTTGCACAATTTACATCCAGTTTCACAATCTATTGATTTTTCTGCTGATATATTTTAATGATCTCTAAAGTCAACCATGAGTAGAAGAGTCTTAAAAATGTATGTAAAGACAGATTTGCATTTCCGTTGTTCTTGTTTGAAGCAGGTTTTTAATGCATTATTAAGCTGCGTTTAAGAAAGCCTGTTAGGAAAAGCGAGTCTAAGGGGCTGGCTGCATGCACATACAGTGTGTAGTTTGTGGACCTCCCTTCCCATGCCATTTTCAAGGCTAGTACAGACGATGGCACACTGACCCCAAGACAACCTGTCAGCCTGATGGTACTTGAACTTTGCCTTCTCAAAACACGGGGTGTCCTGTACTTACAACACACAGTTGAAAGTTATAAACAAATTAAGGACAAAAGCTCTTTTTCCTAATTCCCCCAGATTGACAATAATTGGCTTTAGGGAATCACTTGGAAAAAAACACATCAAGGCAATAATATTTCAGTAGGATGATATTAAAGGAAAGACAGACACACATTGCACAATTCCTTTCCTTTCAGATAAATCTAATAACAATAAAATAATTATGCTAAGAAGTTACTGGGTTTTTTTTTTACAATAGTCCTGTCACATTGACAATATCCAGGTCACAAATCTATAGAAATCTGTAAGTTTTGACTAATTTTAAGCCAACATGCCAAAGGTACACCCAAATAAGTTATCATCCTCCACGGTGGTCACCACTAAATGCAAGGAGGAGTTTCCAAAAATGCTTTAACTTTTAAAATGTGCTTTCAAAAATTATCTAGAATTATCTTTTATAAAATATGTACACTATTTTGTTATAAAATACAAAAACATGAGAAAATTGCTGTGCATATATGCTATTTTTTCCCCAAAAAATGTCAAGTACATCTTTAAAAGGATTTGGTTCTCTTTCTTCATCGTACTACATAACACGTATTAGGATTCTTTCGAAATTTTTATTTTTAAATTCAGAAAAATACTGTTGACTAACCATGGACAATCAATGGCTTGCTTTCAGGAGCAAGATTAAAGAATGAAAAAATTAACTTTCGCCTTGGGCCTGTTGGCTCTTATTTCACATTTCATGGTAAGTTCCCTCAATCCTAAATGTTCTTGTGATATTTTCTTGTTAATCATGATTTTTCAAAGAAAGTTCTGACACCAATGATGATGTCCTTTGTTATATAAAAACACGGTGTCAAGCTGCTGATCCTATGGGCTTGTTATTTTCTTTTCTCTTTCTCATTTACCTATGACTAAGCATCTGGTCCATGGTCCCTGGGCAGGAAGGGATAGCAATCTGGCCTGAGGGGGACACAGAGCAGGTGGAATCTGGGAAAGCTAGTTCCAATCTAGAAACAGCTCTTCCTATCTTTTTCAAAAGAACTACCATCAAGTTGTTAAATATATATCTAGTTTAAGCTTACTCAACATTTTAAGGCTACAGGAAATGGGGAAAACAAAGTTGGAGCTTCATGATAAATTTTCTCAATGGACAACATGATATAATAGATCAAGGCAAGGATAGATGGTTATGCAATAATTTTTTATTTAAAATATTTGTAAAGACTAAAATTAAAAGCCTTTCTGGTTTCTGAAAATACACTGGCCGTGGTGAAAATACTTCTGTGAATTGAGTCAGGTGCCACTCACTTGGGGAAAGATAAAGACAGAAAAAGAAAGGTCATTCCCTCAAGAAACACTCACGTTAATTCAAACTTTCGAAAAGCATGTGGTCAACCTGCTTGAGTGCCCAGGAAATTTCTTTGAGTGCCCAGGCTCCCAGAAGAGAAGGGAAATTTTCTATTACTGCTTTTTCCTAATTTATTTTCTAAGTGATATATATGACTTTTAAAAGGATACAGTATATCTTAATGTTTAAACTTGAAATCATCAAATTTAGAAACCACGGCGTTTGTTGTTTTTTTTCTTTATCTCCACAGCCCAGTGAGAGTCAAAGAGACCCCAGGCAACTCTATCCACCTGACCAGCTGCCACCTCCTCGACCCTATAGGCCAAGAAGGGCTCCGCCATGTTTCCATCCTCTCTATGGCTTGATACTTAATCCACCTCTTCCTCCTTTTCGCTTTGGCCCAAGGCAAGCTCCACCTCAGCCCTTTCCACTGGGACCCCCGCCCTTTCCAGGTTATGCATATCCACCTTTCCAATCAAGACCTTACCGTCCAAGACCTATCAGGGGGCCAATACGCCCATGTCCCCCATTTCTTTCATATTCTTTTATTTACCCTGCTTCCTCTAACCCTGAACCCCAAATACAAACAACCACCACCGCTACAACAATAATCACCTCTGAACCCACCGCCCCTGCCGCAGCACACACTGCCACTTCCACGGAGCCCACCACGACTGCTGCCTCCTCAACAGAGCCCACCACCCCCACATCAGCATCCACGACCCCCACAGCACCTCCTGAAGATGCTACTCAAATTCGTACCCACCCCCCTGCCACCCTGTTGCTCAGCGCCACTATCCCAGTGACAACCCCCTACCCCACTACAGTAGGCAGCACAACCCCTCAGAGTCTTTGGCAAAAATTCCTTTCCCTTTTTGGTTGAAGATACCAGAAATGATATTTTTCCAAACTACTCTGAGCTCTCAGAAGAAATAAACTTCAGTGATTTTGATGGACCCATCCCTGATCTAACCAGCGCACCTAACAAATAAAATTTTTGATCAACAAAATGCACCTATTGCTGTCATAAAGACTAGATCACTCTAGCCTATATTTTATCACCTACCAACAACTGGTAAGTCAGGTTCCCAAAAGGAAACAGAGGCCCTTTATGAGAAAGGAAAAAAATGAATAAAGGATCTACTTAGAGAGAGTGGACAGGATTTTAAAAGACCCATAAGGGCTATTGAGGCATTTGGGGTCTCCCAGTGGACCTAGTAGTGGGCCTAATTTCACGGAGGAAAGGGAGAAAATAATGATCCCAGAGCCTGAGTAAGAGTCGGGACATGGAGGAAGGGACACCCATCAGGACCTGCTGTTGTGCAGAAATGTAACTACGGCCAGGTAACGCAGCAGGCAGCGGGGAGAGAGCAGGGCAGGACCCCTGCCTCCCTCCTCCATGTACTGAATCAGCAGAAGCTGACCAAAATCTCACAGGCGAGGGAACCCACATGTTATGATCGTCATGGCCATCCTCCTGGGACAGAGGACAAGGCAGAGAAGGGTGGCCTGCTAATGAGAAATCATTAAATCATCAATCACTCAAAGGCTGACCCACCAGTAACCTGGCTGAGCATCTTGAGGCCAATTAAGCAGCAAAGGGAAAATACGCAACTCCCTGACTTCCTGCCCAGAAAGGGGCAGAGAGAGCAGAAAGATAAATTACATCAAATTTTTATCGCCTTTCCCTAGGGGCAACTAGGTAAATCAAAACATCAGTACATGATATAACTTAGAGGAAAAGAAATACAATAATTAAAATATAAAATAATTTAAATTGAAAGAGTATAAATATGGGAAGAAAATGAATACAAAGCAAAATATATTTTTAAAACTTGAAAGGTACTCTCGAGTGGAACACAGCCTATCGATATAAAGCATGAAATGCATTTACATGCAGCATAATGTTTCGGTCAGTGAAAGACCACATACATGAAGGTGATCCCATGAGATTATAATGAAACTAAAAAATTCCCATCACAGAGACATGTTATAGCCATCGCGGGGTGGTAGCACAATGAACTACTCACGTGTCTGCAGTAACGCTGGTGTAGACAAACGTGCTCTGCCAGTTGTACGAAAGTAGAACACATACAAATAGGTACAGTACATAATATGTGACAACAAATGGCTATGTCACTGGCTTATGTATTTACTATATAAACTTAACTGTAAAAAAGCGTACCTTTACATAAAGTATACTTTACATATTTTTATTGTTATTTGAAAGTATATTCCTCCTACTTATTAAAAAAAAAAAGTTAACTGTAAAACAGCCCCAGGCAGGTCCTTCAGGAGGTATTCCAGAAGAAGGCACTGATGTCATAGGAAACGACAGCTCCATGCGTGTTATCACCTCTGAAGACCTTCCAAGGGCACAAGATGTGGGGGTGGGCGAGAGTGACGTCGACGACCCCTGACCCTGCGTAGGCCTAGGCTATTGTGTGTGTGTGTGTGTGTGTGTCTCTTAGTTATAACAAAAAAAAGTTGAAAAAGCAAAAATAAATTAACAAAGTTTTAAAAATAGAAAAAAGCTTATAGAAGAATGAAAATATTCTTGTACAGCTATACAACGTGTGTTTTAAACTGTCATTAAAAAAGTCAAAAAGCTAACAGAAATTTAAAATTTTATAAAGTAAAAATGTTACAGTGCACTAAGGTTAATTTATCATGGAAGAAAGACAAACGTGTTTTTACAAATTCAGTGTAGCCTAAGTGTAAAGTCTACAGTAGTGTACAGTAATGTCCCGGGCCTTCACATTCACTCACCACTCACTCACTCACCCAGAGCAAATTTCAGTCCTGCAAGCTCCATTTATGGTAAGTGCTCTATACAGGTGTACCATTTTTTATCTTTTATACTATATTTTACTGTACCTTTTCTATGTTTAGATACACAAATACTTACCACTGTGTCACGATTTCCTACAGTATTTAGTACAGTAATACTCTGTGCGTGCTTGTAGCCTAGAAGCAACAGGGCCATACCATATAGCCAAGGTTTACAGTAGGCTGTACCATCTGGGTTTGTGTAACTATGATGTTCACACGACAATGAGAATTGCCTAAGTCATTTCTTAGAAGGTGCCCCCCATACTTCAGCAACACATGACCGTAATATCTTAATAAACTGATTTTACCTCCCTCAAAATCTTTCTCAAATTATGCAATCACTATAGCATTCTATGATATTTTATATACTATTACGTACGTAACATAACATTTAAGATGGACTGTCTCTGTGTCTGCTGTCAGGGAACAGGGAAGGACTCTCATGACCTGCTTCTCAGTAAGCATCGAGATCCCTCAATCCACCTTCCCATCTTATTTTAAATCATGTCTAATTATGTCACGCAGTTGCTCACACATTATAAAGTTGCTCTCCTTTAAATCTCAACAGACTTACCCACCAAGGACTCTGATCTCAATCTTCCACTTCTCAAAAAAAAAAAAAAAATGTTTTGACTTTACATTTGCATAACTTTGTATTTAATGTTTATAATTATTGGCGCCATAATTATTTGCAAGGTGCCACCAGTGATTGTGTGATTCATTGGTGTTTTCACAAATATTAAAGTAGGGACTTAACACTGTCTAATGATACCACGAGACACTTCATAAAGTATCTCAGGATATCAAGGGCTTAGAAAGGAAAAAATAGAATAGCCTGTAGATTACAAAATAGTGTCTTCTCTTTACGCTCATGAATCTTTGAAATGTTTCTGAAGGGGGGAGGTGATAAAAAGTGATAAAAGTATAGAATTAGACTTTTACACATAAAGAGAAACTAGCACTGCCTGTCCAGACATGCTGTTACAGAAATGACCCTTCTATTTCCACGCTACTCACGCGTACGTAGGTGGACTAGGCTGAAACACTAGCTGGAGGGTTTCCAGCACCGAGCACAGCCCTTCAGCAAAACAGGCTTGGCTGAGGGATAGAACAATCTGTACTTGTATTTCCTATGCCCACTCCTTGCAAAGCATTAAAAGGCTACTTAAGTATTAGGAGGAAAAGCTCAATTTAAGTTCTTTTTTATTCAAATATTAAGCAAATATATAGGCATAAGTTTAGAAATTTAAGGTTTTAAAAGATTAGTTCTAAGAAAACCAAAATGATACGTAAAAAAACTAGTGGCTGTGGCAATCTAGAAGTTCAAGGGGAAACTCAGGCTCATGACTGTTTTTCTTGGCTTGTACAACATGTTATAGAACAGAATTTGGAGATGTTTGGCCTGTGGCCTTCATTTTCCAAACGTTATTCCACTCCCCATTCTTTTACCTGCCCTCTGATTCATTTACCTTACCAGAACCTAAGATTCCTGCACTCTCAAGAGAAAACAAAATGTTACTATGCTTAAAAATATGTTAAAAAGCTCAAGGCTGTATGTTCCTGACAATAATGCACATAAAACTGTTTACTTAGGCAAGAAGGCATCATCCCTGAGATCAACTTATCTGATAGAACTAAATTTGATAGCTTAGGCAAGATTCTAAGTAGAGCATTTAATCTACTATTTAATATCAGATTAATATGAATTATGGCTTTTTAGAGCTATGGTTTCTTATCTCAATTAAGATAACTTCATATGCATTATCTTAATCATATTAGATTAGTACGTAGCTATGTTTTGAAATATAAGAAGCTTTAGCAAGTATACAGTCATAAGTAAAAACACCCAGGGTGTGAGAATATGCTTAGACATGGGGAGAAGATTACATATCAGCCTTCAGCCTTTTGGTCAAGTGAGCAGCTCAGTTAGTATCTTTTACTATTTTACTGAAAGCTGTTGTCAAGTTTTAGAATTACATAATACATTGTTTTTATGTTTAACACTAACAGTGACCCCAAACAGAAAATTCACGTTTTACAAACATTCACGAAAGCTTTATAAATAGACAGGGTGAGGTAAAAGAAGCAGACACAATTGGAAAGACTGAAAATCCCCAATGAGCCATTTAGTGCAAAGTACAAATTGTTTGTCTAACCTTCCTTCGATGTACACGCCTACAGACACAATGAATGCCACAATTCCATCTTTGTGCGTCCCTAATCTTTGTGCTACGATGTTAACAAAGATGAATGTTCCACAGTTACCTCGGCATGAAAGAGTTTACCACCTCCCGGAACAAGCAATTAGAGTAAAGGACTTTCATCTACTTGGTTTGCATTTTAGCTAATTGATTAATAAATGGATTAATGGAGTAATAAATGTTCACATTATTAAAGCAAGACAAGTCTGTATTATAAACTAACAAGTTTCCATAAGCAAGACACCAACGCTCATAGACTCCAAACCACAAGGACTTCCCAAATTAAAGTTATGGGCCCATTTTTGGTTACTGAATCTCTCACGAAAATAGAAGGGAAAATATCACGCTAGATCATTCACTGTTTTAGAAGGTAATATTAAGATACTTAGATTATAAACCATAGATAGCCAGACGCAAGGGAAAAAAGGAGAGAGAGAGAGAAAGATACACAACAAAGTAGAATGGAAGAAGACTAAACTGTAAGGTACTAACCAATAATCAAAGCTCAGAACGGGAGAGAGGAAAAAATCTACAAAGCTGGTAATCTCATCAAGGATTACTTCATAAACCAATAAAGTTTTAGAAGGCCTGTTTTGATAATTTTCCAAACATTACATGAGAGGCAAGGAGCAAAATGAAAAATGACAGTTCTCCAAGAGTGAAGTGAATAATACATATAAAAGTTATAAATAACTTTTATTTTAACCGTACATCTAATGTTACCAGCATTCCTCTACATATTTTTGAAATAAAGGTTGGTGGAATGTGACTAAGTCAACGCTGCCTGAAGTTATATTTTTTCCATTTCTAAAACAAATCACATCTTCCGTAAGATATAATAAAATCAGATTCAACAAGCATACATCAAGTGCCTTATTCGCACAATATTCAGTACTAGAAACTGTGGCCAGAACAAAGAAATGAGAGCTCAAGCAAGTGGGCAAAGTCCCTAAGCAAGTGGGCAAGTCAGGCAGATGTATACATTACTATAATGAAAGGTATATACTGAGGTAGGTGCTAAGTAGGGAGAAAAAAGCAGGTCAATGGAATTTATGGAACAAACAAATGAAATAGGATCCTTCTACCACTAATATTTTATAATACCACAATCACGCTTTCAATCTTTTTTCATTGGTCTTTTCCAATTTCCACATTATACCTTGGATAGAACGGGCGTGACTATAAAAGGCTTTTGTATTAAGGCCACGAGGCTTTCTTAAGAATTACGGAACCTTCAGTACTTGGATTCCCAGTGGCCAAAGGTTACTAAAACCTTTGCTGACGCACTCGGAAAAACCTGGGTGGTGAATCACGACACCACTATTCCTCAGGAAGGAACACAAAAGACAACCATCCATTCTTTTGTTTAAGCACAGCCTTCAATCCAGACACGACAATCTCTTCCAACACAGTATTTCCTATCTCTAAAGAACAGAATAGGGAAAAGAACAGGTTATAAAAACCATTCTTGTGTCACCGGTTCTGGTCCCTTGTGTCCATAGTCTTCACTTACTCCTGGGTGATGGAGAGGCTCAAACTCCGTAGCTGACGAGAATCCTTTAACTAGCGAGTTGACCGTACCAAGAAAGAAGGACCCTGCGAAGGTAGGTACTAGTAATTTTCCATAGACACTTTTAAAAAGAAACCCAAGACTCAGTTCTTTTTTGTCTTTGGGTTTTTAAAGATAATGAAAAGTTTTCAGGCACTCTGGATAAACCTCTGATATGTTTTTAATGAAAATGCACTCAGCGATGCTGTTTTTATATATTTGCAAAATATGTATTAGGGACTGTAACGGAGATAAGTTTTCATTAGTCCCCATTTAGAATAATAGCCCAGTCCACCGAATAGCCCTTTGCTAGACTTCTCTTCCTAACTTGTAATGTCAAATAACATTCGCTCACCTGACCATAGGCTGAAAGTAATCTAATGTTTACTCTAACTTGATGGCTGAGTATTGTGGTTCGTATTATTGTTACTCAGAAGTCTAACCACAGCATCCATGTTTTTTATAGTAAGCTTCAGAGTACATTTTTATAATGCATTTCATTGTTAAACAGCATTTATCATATTATCTCATTTTTATAAACTAACATTTCTACCTCACTTCAATTCAATGCACAGAAAGAAATCTAAACTTATAATTACGTAATGTTAACTCAATGGTTATTTCTGGGTGGTGAAACTTGATTTTTTTTTTCTATACAGTTTGAACGCTTTGCGATGCATTTTAATGCCTTTATAATGTATTTCACAAAGACAGGAACATTATTATTCTAAAAGAAATAAAAGTTGGAATACGTTAAAAAAGTAAATTTTTTAAAATATTAACATACTGATTCTTGGTACTATACAGTAGGGTCATAACTTAAGATAAAATTCACAAAACCAACAAAATGCTTATACTCAACATCGAAATTCAGCTTGTAGTACTATGTGAATAATGACAAATATTCTGGAAATTCAAATGTTTCCATATTTCTATTTTCTATTTTACATGCTTAATAATTTTAAATTTTTAAAATTGAAAAACACCCTCTTTTCCAAGAATGCAAAGTATTAAATGTAAAATGTATTAAAACCAAGATATTATGTCACAGCATTTGTATTTTGCCTCCTTAAAAGATTTCAAATGATTACTCTTAATAATTTCCCGTATAAGAAATAGCTGTGTTCATGGTAATTACTCGTCACTTGTGTAGCTGCCGTGCAGACAACAAAGAATGAGTGATACTTTTTTTTTCCCCCAGGGACCAGCCGGGAAGGATGAAAGGCCTCTACCTGACCCTGGGCCTCTTCGTGCTCATAGCCTGCTTCTCGGTAAGCATCTTTGAGACCTAGTCAGCCTCCATTTACGACATAAAGTCATTAAATGCTATTTAGAATCACTTATATGTAACTTGAATATTTTTATATGTGCCAAGCAGCTGTTTTTTTTTTCCATTTGGGTGGTGGAACAAATCATTTATTCAACAACAAATATTTAGTGCCTACCAAGCACCATGTACTATTCTGGACACTGGGAGACAGTGGTAGGCAAAATAAACAAACAGACGATAGAATGTTCCAGACAGAAGGAACAAGAAGGACAAAAGCACTAAGGTGAAAGCATGCCTGATGTTTTCCAGGAAATCTTTTATGATTTTCAGGTTATTTTTTATGATTTTCTCTATGTTTTGGTGTTGTACAGTTTTACTATAATGTGTAGGGGAGATTTCATTTTACTTATTTAATATTAGGCTCCTTAAATCTATGGGTTGGTGTATTTTAGCACTTCTAGAAAATTCTCAGCCATTATCTTTTCAAATAATACCTCTATTTCTTTTTTTCCCCCCTTTCTGGGATTCCAAGAAATATATATTATCCTACTCCTTGTCGCTCTATCTTTCATGTCTTTTAACATGTTTTATATTGTCTATTTGCTTTCTGGGTTGCATTGGGGATAACTTCTTCATGTTTATCTTCCAGTTCTCTCGAGCTGCACCTACTCAGCAGTTAAATAAATCCACTGAATTTTTTTAGTTTGTTTTTCTTTTTTTGAGGATATATCTGCATCACTTAACATTTACCTTGTCATTTTCATGAGACTTTCTGTTTGTACATATTTTCGAGATTGTTTAAATTTTTGCCTATTAATTCCGTCCTCTGAAGTCATTTGAGTGTCTTCAGTTACAGTCGCTTATTGTTTCTGCTGATTCTCATTGATGGTGCTTTGTTTTAATACAGGGTCATTTATTTTTCACTATGAGTTTCTCGTTCATTAAGCTATGGAATGAAGGGGAGTTCCTCCAGAAAGAAAATGTACCTTTGCTTCTGCTAGGTTCCTGGGAACGCTACTGGTCTAAGATTATTCTAAGTTAAACTCTCACCCTGAGGTTTCTTGGACCACCCAGGGGTGGGTTTACAAAACCCACAAGAAGGATAACTTGTTTTCTAAATTCTGAGTGTTACTATCCCCCTCTTCACTCAGCACCAAGTTTCCAATTAGCTGGTTTTTCTTGCTGTCTTTTCTTATAATTTTATTCTGATAAGAATTGTAGTTTCATAATATATTTTATGTCAGGTCAGGATAATCCTCCCCCATCACATTCATCATTCAAAAACATGTAGTTATTCCTACTGTGCTTTCAAAGTATCAGACGCTTTATTTTCTTTAAAATCTTTAACTGATTTTCTCAGTCAGAAATAACTGGTTTCTTGTCTACAGTTATTCACTGGCTCATCTTACCACTCAGTATTTTGTTCACTATAGTCTCCCTTCACTTTTGCAAAGCCCCTTTCTCACCACACTAACGCAGGTCTCCTCCAATGCCCATACTCTGAATTAGACAGACACCAGAATCCAGAGGAAGCCACGGTCCAGTGATGAAGAAAGGTACAGTGATAATGATTACGCTGCCACGTGTCTACTGCAAAAATAGTTATATTCAAAGGAAATGCTAGGAACACCAAGATTGACAGGTAGCAAAACCAGTGATTCTTCTAGCACTATCACAAATTGAACCATCATTCAGTTTCCTTTACCACCTCCCCTCGGGCTAAGTGTTGTCACATGTACAGAGGCTTAAGAAGTGGTGCAGAATTCATAGGCTATAATACACCAGAAAAAAATTAACAGTGGTAGCTAACTTTTGTGGAGCTCTTACTACCTGCCTACTATAGACTAATTTTTCATCTATTAATGCATTATATTCTTTTTGCTATCATGACTTTATCACAGTAAGAACACTTAAATATTAAGAAGGTAGATCTCACATTAAATGCATAGTACAGTAATGTTAAGTACAGGCAAAATACTGCACAGCGGATCTCTAGAACTTAATTATTCTGCATACCTGAAACTTTATACTTGTTGAAAAGCAACTCCCCATTTCTTCCTTCCACCAGCTACCAGCAACTACCATTTTATGCTCTGTTTCCATGAGTTTCACTATTTTATATTCCTCGTATATGGGGTTTCATGCATTATTTATCCTTCTATGACTAGATTATTTCACTTAGGGTAATATCTTCAAGTTCATTATGTTGTCACAAATGACAGGATTTCCTTATTTAAGGCTAAATATTACACCATTATATATGCAGCACATTTTTTATGCATTCATCCATTGATGGACATTTAGGTTGTTTTCTCATCTTGGCTGATGTAAATAATGCTACAATAATCATAGGGGTGTAAATACATCTTTAAGATACTGATTTTTTTCTCTATAAATAACCAAAAGTGGAATTGCTCTACCATATATTAATAGTATTTCTAATTTTTTGAGGGACTTCACACTCTTTTCCACATAGGCTATACCATTTTACGTTCCCACCAATAAAGTGAGAATGGACGAGGTGTATGAAGGTTCCAATTTCCCCACGTACTCTCCAACGCTTGTTATATTTCATCTTTTTGATAACAGCCATTCTAACAGATGTGAGGTGATGTATCATTGTGGTTTTAATTTGCATTTCACTGATTAGTGATGCTGAACATTTTTTTATATACCTGTTGGCTATTTGTATGACTTATTTGAAGAAATGCATATTCAAGACTTTTGGCCATTTTCTAAACAGGTCTTTAGTTTTATTTTTGTCTTTTGAGTTTTGTTTGTTTGTTTTGCTATTAAAGGATTCACTTATCTATTTTGGACATTAACCCCTTAACAGATACATGGTTTTCAGATATTTTCTCCCATTCCATAACTTGCCTTTTCACTCTGTTAATTATTTCCTTTACTGCGCAGAAGCTTTTTAGTTTGATGTAGTCCCATATGTCTATTTTTGCTTTTATTGCATGTGTTTTGGGGGTCATATCCAAAAAAAATCATTTTCCATATGTTTTCTTATAGAAGTTTCATAATTACATTTAAGTATTTAATCCATTTTGAGTTGATTTTTGTGTATGATGTAAGATGAGGGTCGTCCCATTTCACTCTTTTGCAAATGGATAGTCAGTTTTCCCAACATCGTCTGTTAAAGAGACTATTCTTTTCCCATTGTGTATTTTTAGCACTTTTTTTTTGAAGATCAGAATGTTTATGTGTGGGTTTATTTCTGGGTTCTCTATTCTGTTCCTTTGGAATATACATCTACCTTTGTGTCAATACCATACTATTTTACTTACTGTAGCTTTGTTATTGATGCATATTTTGAAATCAAAAGGTGTAATGCCTCTCTCTTTGCCTTTTTTTCCCTCAAGATTGTTTTGGCTATTTGGGGTTCTTGTGAATGCATATAAATTTTAGAACTATTTCTATAAAAAAGTATCATTAAGATTTTGATAAAGATTGAGTTTAATCTATAAATCACTTTGCACAGTATGGACATTGTAACAATATTTTCCAATCCATGGGCATTGATGTTTTTCCATTCATTTCTGTCATCTTTCATTTCATTCACCTGTGTTTTGTAGTTCTCAGTATACAAGTCCTTTACATTCTTAGTTAAGTTTATTTCTACATATTTTTTTCTTTTCGATGCTACTATAAACGGGATTTTCTTAATTTCCTTTATAGATATTTCATCCTTAACGTAGAAACACAAGGGATTTTTTTTGTATGTTGATTTTGTGTCCTACAACTTTATCAAATGCATTTACTAGTTCTAAGAGTCTTTAGTGTGGAATCTTCAGAGTTTTCTACATATAAGATTATCTCATTTACAGTTTTACTTATTCCTTTCTGATATGGATGCCTTTATTTTTTTCTCATAATTGCTCAGGCTAGGATTTCCACTACTATATATCTTTTCAAGTACAGTATATGACCTTCAATCCACTACTGTATTGAATAGAAATAGTAAGAGTGGGCTTCCTTGCCTTGTGCCTGATCTTAGAAAAAAAGCATTCAGTTCTTCACTGTTGAGTATGATGCTAGCTGTGCATTTTTCAAATATGGCTTTTATTACGTTAAGGCAATTTTATTCTATTTATAGTTTGTTGAGAGTTCTTAATCATAAATATGGTGCATTTTGTCAAATAGTTTTTCTGCATCTACTGAGATGTGAATTTTGAAATTTAATCTGTTAATGTAATATATCACATTAACTGATTTGATTTTCATTTATTGAACAATCCTTGCATCTCAGGGATAAATCCCACTTGATCAGGGTGTGCTATCCTTTAAATGTCTGATAAATTGACCAGTAAAGCCATCTGGTCCCAGGCTTGTTGTTGGAAGGTTTTTAATTATTGATTCAATTTCCTTATCATAGGTCTAAGATTTTCTATTTCTTTGTGATTCAGTCTTAGTAAGGCTGTATGTTTCTAGCAATTTATCCATTTTTTCTAAGTTACCCAATTTGTCAGCATATAATTGTTCATAGTAGTCTCTTAGGATTCTTTGAGGATTCCTTGCATTTCTATGGTCTCAGTTGCAAGTCTCTTCATTTCTGATTTGTAATTTATCTCTTTTTCTCTCTGTATAGCTAGAAAAATTATTTGTAAAGCTGTTGTAAAATGGATACTGCTTCTCTTTTTTCAGTAAACATAAATTGAGCGCTAAAATGAACAAGTTTCTTAAAGGCTCTGAATATAATAATTCCCTTAGTCCCTCCATTCCTCTATGAATTTGAAGTATTACAGTCTAAGAAAAAGAAGTCTCAAATTCTCATTCACAGCATCCATCAAGAGTAGAGAACGTGGTAGTCTCTGTCACTTTGTGCTGGTCACCAGAGTGTGATATTTGGAGAACCCTCCTGAACAAAAGCTTTACTCCCAGTAAAAATGCAGTAGTTATCCCAGAAAAAAGAATTTTCCCTATCATCCTGGAATAACATAGTTTTACCAGTGCATAAAGAAAGCTTACTCAAGACTTGTAGTCTGTGGAATTTTCAATGAGAAGTTACTCATGCTAAATGCTTCCCTTTCTCCTTCTGTAGACGAGTAGAACCCAAGAGAGACAAAACAGGCTGAAAAACAGGCGACAAGTGAATCCACCTCCACGAGCATCATCTTCACGTCAGCATGGAACTTCCTCAGGGAGAAGGAGTCAGATTCCCACTCAGCTAAAGCCATCTTCTCAACAAGGATCTAGAGGCCATCAAGGCCATTTAAATCCCTCTGGACCACAGAGATCTGCAGTCATAAAATCTAGTCAAAGCTCTACTGTACAACAAAGTAGACAACGACCCCCAAATTATCTGAATTTACCAGTTAAACCAAGATCTAGCGCTACCAGAACCGATGCAGGTAAACCTGCTCAGAAGTCAATTAGAAGTAGCAAACCCCTCACAGGTAACTACATTCGTCCAAAATTAGATCGATCCAAATTTCCTTCATCTCAAAAGGACATTAAACCCAAAAGTAAGCCAAACTTAGTAAGTAAGCCAAAAATATCTAGCCAATCAAAATCTCAGTCAATAACATCTGAACAAAATAAATCAACAAAAAATCAGCATGTTATTAAGAGAAATTACCTAAATAGGACTAAAAAACAAACATTAGGTACACAGAAAACGTCTGCTAAATCAAAACTGCAAAAAAACAAAACCATAAAGCAACAAGCCAGTAGTCAAATAAAAACTCCCACACAAAAACAAGCTAACCAGAAACAAAATAATTTTAATAATTCTCAAACAAAACAGACCCCATTATCAAAGCTTAAGGCAAAATCTAGTGGACAAAACAAATTACGCCAGCAGAAAACATCCAGCCAACCAAAACCTAAGAACACAATTATTAAACAGCAACCACAGCAAGTAAAAAAAGTTATAAAAAAGATTAGACGCTCTAAACCGAAAACAGAACGAAATGAACAAAAAAGGTCAGTGACAGCCAAGCGTGGACCTCACCCATCTGGTCAACTGAATCCTCAGCAAAGATCTTCTGCACTGCAAAGTAGGCAACAAATCCAAAGCCCCAAAAATTCAACAGTTTACAAAAAACCTAGGACAACCAAGTTTCACCAAAGTAAAACTGCTAAAAAATCACCAAGGAAATCCCAAACCCAGCCTAGTTCCAATGTTCAGCAGAACCAAAAACAGTCCGAGCTATCTTCAACTGGTAAAAGAAATGGCAAACGCCAAGTTAAACTGCCAAAAATAGCTGATCAATCCAAACTTCATAAAAATACAAGTGTTAGACAACAATCGAGTCAAACAAAATCAGTAGTACAAAAGCAAACTGACCAGAGAAAACGAAACACTGTGAAAAAGATTCCAAGAACATCTAAGCCTCACTTAAAAAGCAAAGTTCAACAAAATCCAAAAAGACCCAATCCACCTGCAGTTTTAACTGGTAAGAGAAATGGTCAGCCCCAAACTAAGCCACAACCATTAGGTCCACAGAAAACATCTATCCTATCAAAACCTCGTAATAATACAACCAAAAAACAGCAAGTCAGTCAAACAAAGACTCCTACACAAAAACAAGTTAGCCGAAGGAAATACCATCTAAATGCTACTAAAAAATCTGCGAAATCAGTACCCATTGCAAATAGACCAAACAAAACCAAAAAAGTAATAAAGCAACCCGGTAAACGGAGAATTGTGCATAGACATCACCCATCTGGTAAATCAAGACCTCTTCAAAAACCTCCTGAGCAACAAAACTCCCACCAACCCCCAAGTCCTAGGGATTCTCCAGCTCCTAAAAAGCGTAGAATTGTGAAATATCGTCCAGGCAACACCACTAAAACTTTAACAAGGAAACCTAAACCTCGCTTTGGCACCAACTCTCAACAAAAACCAAAAGTACCCAAACTACCTTCAATTCCAAATGGTCCAAGAAAAGGTCAACGTAAAACTAGGCCACAACCATTAGCTCCAAAGAAAACACCTGGCCCAGCAAAACCTCATAGAAAAACAACCATAAAGCAACAAACAAGTCAAGCAAAGACTGGTCCAAATGTCCCCAGACGTCAACAGACTGGGCCCTCAAAACCTCCTCTGAATAAACCAATAAGGAAACAATCTATCCAAAGAAAACCTAAGGCAAAAGCAAGAAAACCAAAGAAAGTCAAAAGGGTAAGGCGTCCTAGTCTTCAAAGACTTCCTCAGCCCGGCCCTCAGAATCATCGTCCTGGACAACGAAAACCTGGACCAAAGATACCTTCACCCAGTCATCCAGCTGCACAAAACCAATTTGGTAATCTACCTTATCGTCGTCCACATATACCTATCCGGCGCCCTGGCTCACAAAAACCTTGTGCAAAGCAACCTGGTAAAAGGCAACCACCTTGCTCACGCAGACCACGTCGAAAGCCATCATTGGGACCTAATCCTACAACTACAACCACAAAATCCACCGTTTCTACCAAACCTGCGGTTAATACCCCTATATCCTCCACAACTACAAAGGTTCCTACTACCAAATCCTCCACCACTAAGAAACCTGCCACAACTATAACTACAACCACTACCACAACCACGGCTGTGACCTCCACCACCAAATCTACCACCACTTTGAAACCTACTACCTTCACAACCAAATCTACCACAACTGTAAAACCTGTGATTTCTACTGCAAAATTAACCACCTCTCTCTCAACCACATCTGCTGCCACCAGCACCGCTGCCGTGGACACTGTAGGTCCTTCTGCCACAGCACAGACTTCCATTAGCACCTCTGCTGCTACTCCATCTACCTCTGCATTTGCAGCGACATCCAGCTCTCCCTCTACTGCATCAAAGGCCAGTAATGCTAACCCTGCCACTGTGGCCACAGCTACCACCAAAATAACCACTTCTGCTACGACCAAGGAAGATACCACCACTTCTACTGCCCTTAGCACAGCAATATCCACAGTGACCATCCCCAAAACCTCCACAGAACTTACTTCCTCCTCTACCACTGTCTCTGGACTTTCTTCAACTACCAAAGCAAGCACCACAGCTTCACTCACTGACACAGTGGCCACAACAGCGGTCACTGACGTTGACACGTCAACATCTAACTCTAGCCCACTTGATGACACTACATCTGATTATGAATCGGACACTACTGAATCGGACACTACTGAATCGGACGCTACCGAATCGGACACCTCTACTGCCTCCTATACATCGCCTGCCAGCAGCACAGCCCCAGCCACCTCAACCCTTTCTTCTTCCTCAGCCACCATGCAGTCTGTCTCCACCACTGTCCCCACAGCCTCCAGCCCTGCTGCCACCAGCACAGCCCCAGCCACCTCAACCCGGTCTTCTTCCTCAGCCACCATGCAGTCTCTCTCCACCACTGTCCCCACAGCCTCCAGCCCTGCTGCCACCAGCACAGCCCCAGCCACCTCAACCCTGTCTTCTTCCTCAGCCACCACACCATCTGCCTCCACCACTGTCCACACAGCCTCCAGCCCTGCTGCCACCACCACTTTATCAGCTTCCTCCTCATCTTCCAGCCCTTCACAAGCCTCCATCACAACATCTCCTGCCCCCAGCTCACCAGTAGCCATTGTGACTCCCAAAGAAACGACCGCAAATCCTCTTTCCACCGCTACGTCTGACTCCTCTGCTCCTTATTCCAGTACTGTAGAAGCCACCACAGCTGCTCCCACTGACACCACACCAGACACACTGGCCACCACAGATGATGCGATGACCTTGGACTCTAGCACATTGGATGACACTACCACTGTCTATGACGAGGACACTAGCCCTGCTGCCTCTGTCACCACTTCAGAGCCCAAGCCCACCACTGATGGTGCCTCCAGCTCACCCACTGCCACTACCGCAGCTGCCACCACCACAGCTGCCACCACCACAGCTGCCACTACCACAGCTGTCACTACCATAGCTGTCACTACCGCAGCTGCCACTACTGCAGTTGCCACTACCACCACTCCACCTCTGGCCACAACAGTGGCTGAGGCCACTAATAAATCTGTTTCTTCCACCACACTTGGAGCATCTCCAGCAGCATCCACAAGTACCACATCTGTGGCCACTAACACCCCTGCCAGGACCACAGAGGGTGCTCCCACAGCTGCTTCCACATCGGCCTCTACCACAACCACCACATCTGCCCCTGCCTCTACTTCCTCTAGCACCTCCAACACCTCACCTCCTGCCACAACCATTTTTGCCTCATCTGCTACAGCCAGGATCTTAACGTCTTCCGCAGCCACCAGTACACCATTTGCTACCACGAAAATTTCTGCTCTCTCTTCCACCACTCTGGCTGACACCACCACGCCTGTCTCCACCACTCTCCCCACGGCCTCCTCCACATCAACTACCACAGAATCTGTCACCTCCACAGCTGAGGTCTCCTCATCCGCCAGTCCCACAAGTACTCCTGCCCCTCCCAGCT
>CAUYRT010047548.1:0-15697 GCA_963574885.1 Lepilemur ruficaudatus
GAGAAAGCAAATTGGAAGGTGAGGCTTCATCTTTGATTTCAAATAAATGGTCTTATTTTTTCTTCTTATAGAAAAAGTCTAAATCAGTTTATTATAAATATATCTAAACCATTAATTTTTGCAGCTTTCAGGTAAAGTCCAGCACTTCGTTTATACAAAGTGTATGAGAAGAGGTAAGTAGAGATCATCTAATCTTAAATCGTGGCATCTTCCATTCAAGCCCTTGGCACAATCCTTCGCCAGGAAGAGCACAGCATTCCCGGATGTGGCACTGGTGATCTTTGGTAGAAGTTAGCTTCAAAAACTGGGAGATTTCTGCTACAGTCATGCATTCTTTAACATCTTGTTCATTAGCAAAACTCAGCAATCCAGCTTTCCTTACATCCTCCATGTTAGCACAGGAAGTGTTCCGGGAAGAACGAAGACATTCTTTGCCATCAATATCCCACATTAGGAAACGCGTATTATTAATCAGTACCTCTTCTACATTACTTCCTATTGCAGGGGATGTATGCACAACTTCATTCATAGAAAATCGGTAAAGTGTAGTTTTCCCGGCATTGTCCAGCCAACAATGATGACGTTGTGCTCCTGGTGATTGAACAGTACCCACAACCCAGGTGAAGAGAATTCGCATTCTCAGGCAGCTGACCGCCCGCTTCCCCCTCCCCGCAGCCACGCGGGGACGCCGTCCTCCCTCGCCTCCTCTCCGGCAGCAGCTGTTGGTTTATTCACCTGTGGAAGAACCTCTTGGTTGCTTCCAAGTTTGGCAATTATAAATGTGCAGATTTTTGAGTAAAAATAAGTTTCAACTCATTTGGAAAATACAAAGGATCATGATTGCCGGGTTGTATGATAAGGGTATGTGTATTATCTATCTTCCAAAGTGGCTTTACCATTTTGCATTCTCAGCATCAGTGATTGAGAATTCATCTACTGTTGTCAATGTTTTGGATTTTAGCCATTATAATATAAGTATAGTGGATCATATTGTCGTTTTAATTTGCAATTCCCTGACATATATGACGTTGAATATCTTTGCATATGCTTCTCTGTCATTCACGTACATTCTTTGGTTAGGTATCTACTCAGATCTCTTCCTCTTTTTAAAATTAAATTGCTTTCTTGTTGAGTTTTAAGGTTTCTTTATTTATTTTGGATACAAGTCATTTAGCAGAAAAGCCAGTCTGTGGTTTGTCTTTTATTCTCTTAATAGTGTCTATCACAGACAAGAAATTTTTTAATTTTAGTAAAGTCCAACTTATTTTTTTCTTTCATGGATCATGTTTTTGGTCTTGTATTTAAAAAGCCATTGCCAAACTCAAGGTCACCTAGATTTTCTCATATTTTATCTACTAGGAATTTTATAGCTTTGTGTTTTACATTTAGGTACATAATCTATTTTCAGTTAAATTTTTCAAAATGTGTAAGTTCTGTATCTAGACTCATCTTTCTGCATCTGGATGTCCAGCTGTTTCAGTAATATTTGTTGAAAAGATGCATCTTTATTCACTGAATTGTCTGCCCTTTTTATTTGTTTGTTTTAGTCTTTGGGGTGATCAAGCTGTGAAAATGTTATATCTAAGACTTTAGATAAAAATGCATTTCTAGTTTAGGAAATTAGATTGAACCCACTGAAAAGACAGCTTCGCTAGCAAAATAAAAAAAATTATCAATAATAGAAATTATGTAACTCACAGTTTTTCAGTAAAGGCTAAAGTCAATCACATGAGCTTTCTCTCTCTTTCTCTCCCTCTCACTAACAGGCACCCAGTGGGGCTCTGTTTTCAAAACATCCAAAATGAGCCAAGCAGACAGTAAGGAAATGTAATTTTTTTTACAATTGCTAGACCTACTGACTAAAAAATGCCTTTTAGAATTTGATTTTTACAACCTTGAATAGTTCCTGAGCAGACAGCAGGCAGCCCAAGCTTCAGGCCTCAGTGTGCCCCGTATCTCAGGGGTGAAATCATCATAAAATCACACCCCCAGCGATAAGGCTGTCTCACTAGTACAACTTGCCCATTCCAGAGATAACCAAGTTCCCAGGAACAGAAAAAATGGGAGAGATGGACAGCCTGATATCCTGCATCTGCCTCCTGCTACTTACTTTACAGCTGATTCTGTTATCAACTAACAACAATCACTATTTTTTTTTTCTTTCTCTTTGTCCCCAAAACAGCAAGCCTCTTGGCCTTTGTGCATGTACCTCCCTTCTCTTTCTTTGGGTGTCACACTATCTCTCTTCTATCTTTCTTTCTCCCTCTTTTTCCCTTCTCTCTCTCAGTAGCTCTCCTTCTAAGAAACTAAAATTAACTTTTTACTTTTGTATATCCTAATCTCTGTGATCTCTGTGTGAGAAATCTTCCCCCTCCACCCCCCACTGTGAACACCTAGTGAGTTTTCCACCCTTACACCCACCCATGACAAGCACTTCACCATTTCTTTGCTTAGATCGGTAGAGTCTAGAACATATTACTTTAATTTATGGGTCTAAATCCAGGCCTAAAATAGAGTCAAGAAGACTCATGCTCGATATGTAATTGCATATTATATTTGTAGAACAAAAGGCCAATCTATTGAATATAATGGGAAATGCTACATTTTTGAATATCAGAATATGTATTTTTGATTTCCAGAAAAATAAATTTTCTTGAGGAAGGTGCCTAGAAAACTTAATAATCATGATGTTCTTTATTGCTCCTGGAATCACAGCCAAAGAAAGTCTTGGTAATGGTGTCATTAATGGTGATGATTGCTCCCTTAGGGGATGCACTTTATGTCATTATGTGCCCTTGACAGAATGAATTTTCCAAGCCTACAAGAGAGTCTATTCTCAGAAATATCTAGTTTTCTTGGCCCTGGAGACAATTCCTTAAAATCCTGAAAATAATATCTGTTCCTTGAGAATTAAAAGCAATTCAGCTTCCTGATGGTTAATTTTTTGTCAGCTTGATTGGCCCAGCTTGTTCCCAGCCATTGGATCAAACATTCTTCTGTATGTCTGTGAGGATGTTTCTGGGTGAGATTCACATTTGAATTGGGAGACTGAGTAAAGCAGATTGCCCTCTCTAATTAAATGGGCCTCATCCAATCAGTTGAAGACCTGAGTAGAACAAAAAGGCTGAGTGAGAGGGAACTCCTTCTCCTTGCCTGCTTGTTCTAAAACAGAGATCTTTTCCTGCCTTCAGGCTCAATCTGAAAAACCTGCTCTTCTTGATCTCGCAGCTCTGGGCTTTTGGATTGGAATTTACACCATCAGCTCCCCTGGGTATCAAGCCTTTGGACATGACTGGAACTACCTCATCAGCTGTCCTTGGGTCTCCAGTTTACCAACTACAGATCTTGGGACCTCCCACCATGCATAGTCACGTGAGCCAATTTCTTAAAACGAATCTCTCTCATATAGATCATAAAATAACATATATTCTATTGGTTCTGTCTCTTTATAGACTCCAAATACAAGCTTTCAGACTCATAAACTAGAATTTCATCTGGGCTGAACTGCAGTCCAACTGGAAATGTAGAAAAATAGACTGGCTCCAGATGGGAGTAAGGACTACAAGAAATAAATCAGGAAATTAAAATATACGTATGTTTATGAAGTCAACTAATTGAACCTGTGGTCTGAAAAGGATCTGGATCATTAAAATTGGTGGAAGGTCCCAAAGGAAAGTAGCTGTGGTTAAAAATGAAAAGAAGCTGGATCTAGAAATGACACAGTGCACTTGAAATTTACAGTGCAGTGAACATCCTATTTGGGGTTTATAATGTGTGGAAACCGATGTTTGTTATTATTATTATTACTATTATTATTATTATTTGCAGATTGACCCTCCTTTACTCTTCTTCTGATACATGCTAAGGGTTAAGGTTTTTTAATAAAAATGATAGACGAATTATCTCAGGCAATGTATCATAGAAATATATGCAATGTATGAATACTCTGTGTTCAATGTTATTTTGCACTGTGCCTTAATACTGAGAGAAAAAACTTTAGTTATATCTCATATAATGCCATATATTAGATGTAATATATATAATCCATTTATAGTCCTCAATTTCTTCAGACATTTCTGATTAATTTATATTTAACAAGAAATACTCCTGGTGCCATCTGAATGTTTATGTGCCCTCAAATTCATATGTTAAAACCTAATCACCAATGAGTAGGTTAGGTCAGCGATTGGGAAGTGATTAGGCCATGAAGGCAGAGCCTCATTAATTGAATTAATGCCCTAGAGCAGCAGTCCCCAACCTTTTTGACACCAGAGACTGGTTTCATGGAGGACAATTTTTCCACAGAAGTGGGGAGGAGAAGGAAGAGCTCAGGCAGTAACGCGCAGCCTGGTGCCTAATAGGGCATGGACTGGTACTGGGCAGTGGTCTGGGGGCTGAGAACTGCAGCCCTAGAGAGATTTTTACCCCATCTACCACGTGAGGACACAGCAAAAAGGTACCATGAGCCAGAAAATGGTCCCCCACCAGACACTGAATCTGTAGGTGCCTTGATCTTGAACTTTTCAGTCTCTAGAACTATGAGAAATAAGTTTCTGTTGTTTATAAGGTACCCAGTCCAAGGCTTTTTGTTATAGCATCTCAAATAGACTAAGACGACAACTCCTTACATAAAATATTTATGTAATTTAGATAATTTATCAAGTACAGATCAGTACAAGATCTGTACAAGTACAGATCTGTTTCTGAATAGGTCTATGAATATATAAGGAATAGGTTCGGGCATTGAGACATAGGTAATAATGGGCATTGGCATAAAATATATATATTTAATAAAACTAATTTTAGTCAGTATTTTTATTTTGCTTATTTATTTGGTCTGTTTAGTTATATGCAGCTTATATTATTATTTTTAATATATGATTTCTTTCCCAAATTTATCTATACATTTAACTCAATGCCAATCCAAATCCCAGCAGGTTCTTTTTAGAAATTTATATGCTAATTCTAAAATTTATACAAAAAAAACCTAATTAGAAGAATGGAAGACTCAAATAAATTCTAAAAAGTATTAAAATGTTGGAGGATTCACACTACAGGATTTCAAGCCTTGTTATAGAGCTACTGTAATTAAGACAGTATGGTATAAGCACAGGGAGAAAGTGAATATTCAGTCAATATAAGGGAATCTCCAGTACTCACGTGTATATGATTAATCAAGTTTTGTCGAATTAGTTGAATGGGGATGGAAAATATTTGCAATGAATAATGTTGGAACAACTGAATAACAATTGAAAAACAAAGTGAATTTTGACTTTTACTTACATAATAAAAATTTGAGATGGAACCTAGACCTAACTATAAAAGCTAATATTTATATAAGAAAAAAAGGAGAGTGTTCTCATAACCCTAGATTAGGCTTTTTTTTTAAAAGATAGGACACTGAGTTCACTAGTCATGAGAAAAATGAAATAAATGTGTCTTCATCTAAATTTTTTTTGAAAATTTTTATTATTAGAAGACACGCCTAAAAAAATGAAAGCAAGACACAATCCATGAGAAAATATTCATGACATTCTAACAAAGGTCTCATAGTAGAATGTGTAAAGATGTCCTAACAACCAATTTTAAAAGAGGGCAAATAAGATGTGAGAAAGATCTAAAGACTCTTAATGAAAGAAAATATGCAAATAGGAAAAAAATGCTTAGCATCATTGCTCTTTAAGGAAATATGAAGTAAAGCAAAAATGAGCTTTGAGTGCACACATTCTGGTTTGGCTAAAGAAAAAGTAAAAAAAATAAAATAACAAATGTTGTCAAAGATATGAAGAAATGGGGACTGTATCATTTTTCTACTAGGAATGTAAAATGATATTGGCATGTTGGAAAATTCTTTGTTTCTTATCAAATTTTTTGTTGAAACTTTAATTACAAAGTTATAATAAACATATTTTAATTTAAAAATATTGTGAATTCCTGGCTTAGAGAGGAAATGGAGAAAGTTCTATTAGTGTACATGGTTATAAAATGGTGTTATTTATTTTAATTGCAAATCTGTAAGGGTCCTTTCTGCTAACAAGCACAAGATGACAAGGCTATGTCATCTATGGAGTTAGATAAAACTCAGACTGGCAAATAACAGCAAGGTTTTCTTAGACTTTTATTTTCTTTCTTGAAGTCCTGAGGTTGATACCAAAAAGATAAAAAATCATTTTATTTTTTGATATCTGCATGGTTGTCTTACCATAGTAAAGACACTATCATCACTACACTTACCATGCTTAAGAATTCCTGAACCACCTTCTGTCTAACTGTATTAATCTAAATTGCCTAATTTGAAAACTCAGATTTAGAGACAGACTTGGGGGCTTAGAATAAAATTAAACAAAATATTATATAGTAAGAGGCATAGAAATTGAAATAAAGTTATAAATAAACATAAAATAAAACATACTCCAATGTTAAGTTTATATGTTATGAGTATTAAGAACAGCCAGGCACAGTGGCTTATGTCTATAATCTCAGCACTTTTGGAGGCCAGGAGTTCGAGAGTGTTATGCTATGTATATATTTTATGTATATAAATACCTGTATATATTTTATACATATCATGCTATGTATATATTTTTTTAATTTCAGCATATTATGGGGGTACAAATGTTTAGGTTATGTATATTGCCCTAGTCCCCCACCCCAAGTCAGAGCTTCAAGTATGTTCATCCCCCAGACAGTGAGCATTGCATTCATTATGTGTGTATATATCCATCCCTTCCTCCCACCTCCCATCTGCCAGATGCCCAATAAATGTTATTCCTATATGTGCACTTAGGTGTTGATCAGTTGAAACCAATATGATGATGTGTACATGTGGTGCTTGTTTTTCCATTCTCGGAATACTTCACTGGAGAATGGGTTCCAGCTCTATCCAGGATAATACAATGCTATATTTTTAATTACTTCCCAGACTGTAGAAAATTATTTTCACAAATAAAACTTCCATGACTAAATTGTAGGAAAGCTATAGCAGAAAAAGGAAAAGACATGACTAATGAAATATATTAATATTAAGATCTTCCTACCTTTCTGCCATTTATAGCCAATCATAAAGTGTTGATTTAATGTTATTCAAAACTATCCATCTATAAAATATTTTATAAATGTCACCTTGATTCTCCAGGTCCTCTTTTGCTGAAAAACTTAAATATTTTATCCCGCATCTGCTTAGTTTTTACAACATAGACAATGGGGTTCATCACAGGGGGGATGAGGAAATGCATGTTGGCCAAGGTCACATAGACATGTGAGGGAAGTCTTGAACCAAAGCGGTGCAGCATAGACAGGCAGATCATGGGTGTGAAGAAGACGACCACAGCAGAGACATGGGAGACACAGGTGTTGAGGGCCTTGAGACGTCCACCATGGGAAGCAATTCTCAGCACAGTTTTCAATATCAGCACATAAGAAAAGAAGATGAGCAAAAAGTCAAGTGCCATGGTAGAGAGCACCACAAACAATCCCAAACTGCTATTGATCCTGGTGTTGGAGCAAGAGAGCTTTATAATGTCAGGGTGCAGGCAGTAGGAATGAGAAAGTACATTGGAGCGACAGAAGCACAGCCTCCTCAAGAGGATGGGGAGGGGCACCTCTGCTGCCAAGGTTCGCACAAAAATAGCCAAACCTATCCTGGAAATTACACTACTGGTGAGGATGGATGAATAGTGCAGTGGACGAGAAATGGCCACATAGCGGTCAAAGGCCATTGCCAGAATAACAGCAGACTCAAATTTCTGGAAGGTGTGAATAAAGAACATTTGGGTGAAGCAAGCAGAAAAGGTCAGCTCTCGGGCATCCAGCCAGAAGATCCTCAGCATTGTGGGGAAGGTGAAGAGGGACAGGCCCAGATCAGAGGCAGCTAGCATGGCCAGGAAGAGGTACATGGGCACATGGAGGGTCTGCTCCCTCCAGATAACTGTCATGATGGTCACGTTACCCACCAAGGTAATGAGGAACATGGCACAGAAGGGTATGGAGATCCAGATGTGCACAGCCTCCAGCCCAGGAATGCCTGTCACCAGGAAGGTGGAGAAGAGGGTGGTGGTGCTATTGTCAGGACGCATGATGCCAGGGCTGCATAACTTTCCTGGAATGAAACGCATTTTCTCAGACACGATGATAAAAGTCGACTTGAGCATTTAATTGACTACTGATCATACCTTTTCTTTTAAACTGTTTGTGATATGTGTCTAATATGATATTGAATGTTTTTACCCAACATATACCACCTGAACCTTTAGACCGAAAAAGAAGACCTTCTTTCTAGATCAGATTCTCTAGATATTATAGCTTATTGAATGAAAAATAAAAAAAACAAAGTCTTGATATTTAATTTACCAAAATTATTTAATTGACATAGGAATATTTTAAAATAAAAAATCCAGAGTAAATAAAGTGCTTTAAATGAAGTTCTTTTAAAATACATCCAAATTCATACTCATCATGGTAATTACAGTAGTAGAACACGGCCAGTATATTTCTTACTGCAGTGGTCTATTAAAATACCTATAGACAGTCTTATTCAAAATGTAGTTCATGACCAAATTTTAATATGCCTTATTTTCTATATGATTTGAATACAGAAATTGAGAATAAGCATATAGAGACTTTCATACAAATTTGATATACTACTTCTCTGCTTCATTAATGTAATAATAATAATTGTTCTTAATGTAAAATATAAAATTATTCTTATATTTGGATGTACTTTTCATTTTTGTAGAAAGCCATTTTTGTTTTATTTGAAACACATATTTCACGATAGATTGAAAAATTTTAATGAGCCTTTACCACATATTTTATGAAATAGTGTTTGATGGTAATTCATTGTTGAATGCAAACATATTTTTCTAAAAATGTACATAAAAAGAACATTGTTCTTCATAATTAAAAATACTAAAATATTGAATAGATTTTTTGTCTTTTAAAAAAATGTGTTCATGAGCTCTCTTTTAGTTTATAAGGCTAAATATTTTTAATTTGAGTATGATCTATTGACCTTTTACTAAGTTACATTTTATACGTATATATTTTTGTTAACAAGTTAATTTCTAACAAGCATATGATGTCAATTTTATTGATTTAATTCAATATATGAGTATTATTATTTATTCATCCAATTATTCATTAAATATTAATTATGTTTCTCTGTGTAGCTGGCTCTAAACTCTGTTTCTCATTGTAGCAAAGATTTAAGCTAGCACAGTTAGCTGCTTTAATAGAAGAGGCAAGAAACCTGTAAAATAGTCAATTATAATATACTATAAGTGAGAGATAAAACAATTTTTATACTGTATGTTGCTAAAACTTATTTATCGATAAAATCAGCTGTGGATGCAGAGTCTCCTTCCCATAAATAATAAAGCACACAATTTTTTTTCTGAATCCACCTATCAACTGCATTCTGTGTGTATGAAACTACATAGATATTGTATATACACTCTTCATATCTGTATACAATCATCCTCACAAACAATAAGCCATACAAATGCATATGTTAATGCATATGTCTGCATATGTTAAGCATTCCAATTCCTCACCTGTCCTTACTCACCAAGGTCAGTCCAGGTATTGATAGCAGGCCTTGGTGAAGATATGCACCTGAGAACTTGTATTGCCTGCATGGAGCATACAGATCCTAGTTGTGGTGGCCTGAGTATTTCCCAGCTACTCCTATTTCAATTCCACCTTTGTCTAATCTTTGTTTAAGGGAAGATTCTTAGAGAAAGGCAATGATAATAACAATAAAAACAATAGCAATGACAATGAAAGACTTTCCTTTAAAGGCTCTCTGCCTTGGCCTGGTAATCTGAACAATAATGATTAAGGATCTTGCCTACTTGCTTCCCCTTTCATTTGGCATGTTTTTAAATTTTTCAAAATCTGAATGAGAATCAAATTGCATGAGTCTTTCAGAAGAATAAGAAGAAATTAAATAAAATTCTACACATCATTTTAGGAAAAAGGAAATTGATAGTAGCTTCAGAAGATTTATTGGCATTTTTTAATCTTGAATTTTGTTTTAAGGACTGAGGAGGTGGGAGGGGTCTAGGAGACTCACTGTCTGATAAGAACACTCTCTGCTTAGTCCACATCGTTGTGCTATCCAGCATTTCTTCTCAATGTGTTTTCTCATTTGTGGGCTTTAAAGCATTTTCAGAATCTATACACTTTGGTCTCAAAGGTTATTCATGCTTAACAATGAGGGTAAACTTCATAGCCAGTGTTTCCAAAGGCAAGGATGGTTCTGTCCTTCTCCAGATCAGGAGTACGTTAAGCTCCCTTCCTTTTATTCGGCTCAATACCATTGTCCAAATACCTCAGGTTCTTGAAGAAGATAAGTTGGGGTTAGTTTCACAGAAAGAAACATCTCCTAGACTCCTGTGATTCTTCTTATTACAGGTTAGAGTTTCTCTTCTCACTAACTTATCCAAAGTCTCCTCGATCTTAGTTCTTTTCCAAAAGCGGGTAAGCCGTGTTTTCTCTCTCACCTGGCATTTTAAGGCAGAGTGTTTGCTAAAGTACTACAGCGAACGCTTTGTCTTCCATGCTCAAAATCAAGGTTGCCTGTGATCTGGTTTGTGCTTCCTTATTATTCATGCAGCTCTCTCTTGGGAATTGTAGTCTCCTGGAAACCACCTTCTCTTAATTTGAAGTCTACCTTTCATTCCATTCTATGAATGCTCCACAAATGGCCCAAGTACTGGATACTGCTCTGCATCAGGTGACTTGAAAATCACTCATTAAGTATTGGTGTCATCACAATTCACTCTAAAGCCAATTTTCAAAAAAAAAAATTTATTGACATTTTGGGATTATACCTATTTTATACAATGTATCTCAGGAATTCTCAAAAGTTCATTGCTTCATAGGCATCCCTTTGAACTCTGCTATTGTTTAATTCATATGATAGGTTTCAGATATGAAACACTGTTGCATGTATGTAGAAATTACCTTAGCACTCAAAGTGATAAACTGTATCTGCTTTCCTTTTATCATTCCCCACTTTATTCACACACACACACACACACACACACACACACTCATACACATAATATTCACTTTACACAAACACACACACGTATTTGTATGTAAAGGGACCTTTCTTGTTATTTAGTTTCAAATAAAAAACGAACATGGTCTTTTAGGTTAGACAAATCCACAAATTCATTGACATTCCGAGGAGTGGTCAAAATTCAATGAATTTGGCTAGGGACATTGGTATTGTAGCAGTAGATACTCCTAAAGATGACTCATACTTGGGGATTAAAAAGCACTTTCATGTGTCTGTCATTGTTTACCTTTTTACATATAAAATCATGTTTTTCTCCTCATATCAACCCAGAAAGTAATTGTTTTCTTTGAAGAAACTGAAATTTTATTAACTCCCCCATGTAAGACAATTAATATGTAAGCAATCTAGGATTTAAAGGTCATTCATGATCCAGAGCACAAATAAATTTCCTCATATATATATGAGTGTGTGTATATACGCATATATACGGACAGAAAAGAAGGGGAAGATGTTCCCATATATATGATTTCTCAAATGTGAAAGCAGATCTTAGATGAGGCACTCAAATTCATAGTTTGATCACCTCCAGATAAAAAACAGTATTTCTTATCATTTTCTATTCTTCTGTTGGTATATAAAACATATCAAGACCTAATACAGAGAGGACATTAAGTAAATGTTGTGTCAATGTTCACAAATCCAAAAATATACCATTTATTAAAAATAGGTACTGATCAATTCTGTGTATTAATAACTGCATCTGTACTTGAGACATAGAAGTGAACAATAACCATATGAAATAGTACTTCAGGATTCATCAATAAATTTAATCTCTCAGGGCCTTTGGGAATAACTAAAAATTATATAGGATTTCATATTTGGACCAGACAAAACACAGCATCCAAATCCACCTTACTAAAGCAAAAATTTCTTCTATTTTTATTTGTGAAATAGTCAACAGAATTGACAACACCTAGATCCTCATAGATGAATTATATCTGGACTATGAACAAAAGCTACTGGCGCCAATTTTCTTATTTGTTCAGAGAAATTATTTCACAAGGAGATAAAGATATAAAACGATAAATAACTTCACCATTTATTTCATTAAATTCTGACAAAAATTTATTCAAGCAATCAGCATGCTTCTCTGGGAAAATGGAAATTATTTGTGAGTAATGAATTGCTCACATGGTAAAACAGCTTAGTTCACTTATCAAACAACAGTTTTCTTATCAAGACTACCTTCACTTCACTTACTACTTCTGCCATATACTTTATCCATTGCCGTTCAATTTCCACCTTCAAAGAGATATCTTAGACTACTTGTGGCCAGATCCCCAAATCCTGTAAATATTCCAACCTGATAACCTTCAGCAGAAACAGTATTAAAACTATGTCAAAGGAGTATTCTCCCTTGGTACAAGTAATAAAATATGGATCTAATTTATATTCACCTTCCCACCATGGTTCAAGACCCATAACTCTTGAGTCCCCTGGTTAGGAGTCTTAGTAACTGTAACCACCATGAGATAAATCTCACATTGGATCAAAGCTCAATTTTTTTTTCATTGATTTCCCAAATGCTGAGTTTATTTATGATTCATTATTAACAAGAAACACTCATTAATACTTTTATATACAATTGGATTAGAAAGCTCTCCCTTGGTGAAAATTTGTCTTAATAATGTTAACAACAGCAACAACAACAACAACAACAACAAACCCCAAATCTATAAAATAATTTAAAGAGGTTTATTTTGAGCCAAATGTGTGTGACCAGCCCAGAGCACCTGGCCTCAAGAGATCCTGAGAAAATGTACCTGTGGTAGCTGTGTTACAGTTTGGTTTTATACATTCATGGAGACAGGAATTACATGCACAACCATAAGTCAATATGGGGAGAGTGTACGTTGGCTTGGTCCAAAAAGGCAGCATATCTCAAAGTGGGGGCATATAGGATATAGATGGGTTTAAAGATTTTTTGATTTATAATTGATTAAAGATATATATATATATTTTTTTTTTTGAAGATATATCTTGTGCAAATATTTTGTCCCAAACTGTGAACTGTCATTTTATTTTCTAAACTGCACCATTCGAAAAGCAATAATGGGCACAGAAATCTGGGTTGACAGTCTGCCACAAAGCAACAATTTAAATTTGTCTTTCTGTTGTCTTTTGGCTTGTATACTATTTGTGAAACACTGTTGTAGTTTTTATTTTATGTTTTTCTGTTGAAATGTACCATTTTCATCCCTGTGGCTGCTGTGAGCATTCTCTTTCCTTTTGATTTTTAGAAATTTGAGCATTATATATGAGGCATGGATGTGAGTATGCACGTATGTGTGTGTGTGTTATAGTTATTCAGTTGGGTATTTTCCAAACTCTTGGATCTGGCATTGGTGTATCTCATTAACAATAGAAAATTCTCTCTCTCCGTCTCTCTTTCTCAATGAATGTGTGTGTGTGTGTGTGTATGTGTGTGTTTACCCACTCTCTTTTACTTTTGCAATTCCAATTACATGTGTGTTAGGCTATTTGATTGTGTGTCACATGTCACAAATTTTGAATGTTGTATATTATTTTTATTTTATCTCCTCCCTTCACTCTTTATTTTTTAGTTTGAATAATTTTGATTTACCTATTTTTCAGGTTCAATTATTCTTTCTTTCACTTTGGGGATTCTATTCATTAGCTCATTGAAATCATCATTCATCTCAGATAACACATTTACACTTATTGTATTAATATTTTTTATTTTTTCTTATTATTTCCTTCTTTCTGATGAAATTACCCATTTTCTTATACTTGTTTTAGACGTTTTTGGCTAGAGTCTCTACCATATTAATCACAGATATTTTAAAATTCCCTGAATGATAATTCCAGCATCTGTGTCATAACTGCATTTGGCTTTATTGATGGATGTGTCACATACAGGGTGTTGTTTATTTATTCCTTCTTTGTACATCTCATAATTATTGGTTGAATGTCATAATCTTGTACTGGATAACAGAGACTTAGGTAAAAAGTATTTATACTATAAGATGTTTATGTCTCATCTTTTACTTTGTTTTTAGTATGGGGATTTAGTCAATCTTGTTAAAAGTTGAGCTGGATTTTTATTATGTTGCTGCTATGTTTGCCTTCAGGGCACCTCAGGCTTTAAGTTCCCCTAGGGCTACCTTATGTTTAGAGTCAGTGTTGGTTTGCCAGAGAGTTTTCCTTAATGTATGCTCTATTCTCAACTTAAGTTTTCCTTTTAACTCAAGTGAGAATGGCTTTTGTCAAAAGTCCCCAAACAGCAAATGTTGGCATGGATACGGAGAGATAGGAACATTCATACTCTGTGGGAGGGAGGGACTGCAAACTAGTACACCCTCTATGGAAAGTAGTATGGAGATACCTCAAAGAACTAAAAGTAGAACTACCATTTGATCCAGCAATCCCACTACTGAGTATCTACCCAGAGGAAAAAAAGACATTCTATGAAACAGACATCTTCACTCAAATGTTTATAGCAGCACAATTCACAATTGCAAAGATGTGGAAATAACCCAAGTGCCCATCAATACATGAGTGGATTAATAAAATGTGGTATATGTATACCACTGAGTACTAGTCAGTCATAAAAATGTAGTGAACTAATGTCTTGTATCATTCTAGATGGATCTAGAGCCCATTCTCCTAAGTGAAGTATCCTCAAACTGGAAAGACAAATACCACATGTACTCATCATTAAATTGGTACTAATTGATCAAAACTTATGTGCACATATGGAAGCAACATTCATCAGGTGTTGGGCAGGTGGGAGTGGGAGGGAGGAGAGGTAAACTCACTTAATGGGTGAGGTGCACGCTTTCTGGTGGATGAGCACACTTGTGGCTTTCACTCGGGTGGTGCAAGGGCAATTTATGTAACCAAAGCATTTGTATCCTCATAATACTTTGAAATAAAAAAAAAAGTACAATCATAACCCCACAAAAAATAAAGTCACACAAGAACTTGCAACAACTCTCACACTGATATGACGGGAATGCAAATTGTTATGTTTGACCCAGAAGTTCTACTCATAGGTATTCAACCAACTAAATTAAAAACTGTGGAGGGGTGGGACGTGCTTGAAAAGTAGTTGGGGAGCGGAATTAGGGGTTTCAATAGGGGAAAGGAATTCCTCTAAAACTGATTTATGTGATTAACTGTATAGCTCGGTAAATTCACTGAAAATCATTTAATTGTACACTTAAAATGGAGTAAAGGCATGATATGTAAAATATACTTCAATAAAGAAAAAAAAAACAAAAAAACCCATAAAACTTGAAAATAAAATAAAAAAGTAAATTAAAAAAATAATAAAAAATAAAAACACATTCACATATATATCTGTTACCTCAATGTTTGACCTGGATTCATAATTCCAAAAATTCAAAGCAACCCACATATGTGTCACTTAGTTCATGGACAACCAAATCATGGAGCAGCCACCGATCTTTCTGCAACTTGCTCATAAAAATCAATGAATTTATTATACCTGCAACAACATGGATGACTCTCAAGAGGATAATTAATGCTAAATGAATTAATCAAAACACAAACAGATATATACTATATAATTACATGGTTATGACTTTCTTTAAAAGCTAAACCTGTAGGTTCAGAAATCAGAAAAGT
>CAUYRT010047549.1:0-11116 GCA_963574885.1 Lepilemur ruficaudatus
TAGTAGAGACGGGGTCTCGCTCTTGCTCAGGCTGGTCTCGAACTCCTGACCTTGAGCAATCCGCCCGCCTCGGCCTCCCAGAGTGCTAGGATTACAGGCGTGAGCCACTGCGCCCGGCCCTAACTTAAACTTTATCATAGGTGTGTATTTATAGGAAAACAATAGATAGAGGGTTCAGTACTCTCATGGTTTCAGACATCCGCTAGGGGTCTTGAGACGTGTCCCTCTCAGATAAGGGGGGGACTACTGTATTTCGCTATTGTGAGTATGCTGGCTGTTCTCCACTTGCTGTCTGTCAGATCCATCCTCTGCCCTTCTGTGCCAAACCCTGGGCCTCAGAAGGTGGAAGTTTCACAAACTTTTCCCACTGGGATCTTTCGCCAGCTGGCTTCAGCCAATGGGTGACACTAATGGGTGACACTGGCAGTAGATTGGAGGGTGGAAAAGGAGAAAGTTTGGGGCATATCTTCCCACCTCTTTTCCTGCTTCTGGCAGCATTCTGACAGTGGCTTTGTCCCTCTAAGGCTCCTGCAAGACAGTACCCCCTCCACTGTGCCAGCTTTCACAGGGCTCTGCTAAGGGGATTCCTCCCCTGATTTCTTCAGGCCTCACCATGCTAATGCCTGGTACCTCCATGTCTCTTCCTGTTGTCTTTCATCCAACCCTAACCCTAAATCTAACCCTACCTTTGTAAATAGTCCCTTCAATAAAATCTCTTTGGCTGAAACATCCAAGTGGAAATTGGTTCCTGTTATGACAGACTAATATAATAAGGAACACTGTTGATCATCATAGAACACAAATCTTTTATTCCTTATTGCAGTGGGCCCTGAATATTCTCAGATTTTGTCTCTGAGATTTTGACTATTTGCAAGGTAATTATAGAGTGATTTACACATTTCATAAAGCAGGAATTTGAATTATTAATACTACCGTAAGGCCAGTATTTGGAGACTAACACTTTGACTGTTCTCCACTTCTCCAGTAGTTTTTGAGAAGTAACACATCATGCATTTTTATTGTATCTATTAACATATACTACAGTGTAGTAGTGTTCAAATTTTGATGTTTTCAATGTAATCTTTAAGAAAAAAATTCTTTAAGTGAAATGGATGGAGTCTAACATATAAATTAGATAAAAGTCAGATTGCTCTGGTTGAGGCAGTGTTGGGGGAACCTTCTTCCTATCACTGAGGCAAACTTTGGAACACCTCTGCAGAACCCCAGGGCTCCTCAGAACACAGTTTGAGAAGACAGATTTGGAGAGTCCAAGAATCTAGAAGATATACCCTCATAAATATGAAGTGTCTGTTGTATTTCTTTAGATTAAATTCCTAGAATTACATGGTCAACAATATGATTTTACCAATTGCCCTTCAAGATACTCCTCACAGTGAATGATGTTACATGTCTCATTACTACATCTATCATCATATATACAACCTCAAAAAACCTCTCCTAACTTCTCATCATAGTTTAAATTACATTTTTATTATTACTGAAATAATTTTCCCCCACAACTCTGAGCTATTTACAATTCCCCTTCTCCTTAGCTACCTCCTCTTTTTTTTTTAAGTTATCTTTTCATGTTTGACCATTTCTCAGTTCATACAATACATATCAATTCCTTGTATGATGTTCTGGTCATTATGCTAATGGATGTAAGTCATAAACAATATGTATGCCTGTGCTTTCATGGAGTGCACAGACTAGCAACTGGAGTCTTAATATTTATCATGTTTAATTAAATTAAGAATTGACTTAACCCTTTGTCTCAACGTTTTGTCACATTTGTTGCAAATATTTTTTCTTTGTTTGCTTTCTAATTTTATGTAACAGTTTTTACTATTTACAAAGTTAAACATTTTTTATGCAGTCAAATCTATGGATCTTTTCCTTTTTTAATACCTAGAAAATCCTTTTTTAAACCAAAGATCAGATCAGTATTCATTTATATTTCCTCTAATATTTTTACTATTTAATTTTTAAGATTTAAGCCTTTATTGAACAAACATTCCTTTTCCACTAATCTATGATGACTAATGTATCATGAATTAAGTTCTTACACGTACTAGGCCATATTTCTGGGTCCTCTATTTTATTTCATTCACCCTTCTTTGGATTACTCTGACAAGGGCATAGCATTTTAATAATAATAGGTTAATTTCCTGCTCAAATTCAAGTATTATTTTCAAAATATTCTTAGTATTTATGCTTTCAGATGAAATTCATTTACTATTGTCAAGTGAATTTTTTGTGGTTATAAAAGTAGTGCATTATGAAGAAAAGCTTGTGGAAACTGAGAAATGCGAAAAAGTGTAAAGAAGGAAATAAAACCTACTCCATATGTTGTAACTATACCATTTTGGGGGTGTAACTTTCTGATTTTCTCTGTGTGTATACATATGTAGTATTTTTACCAACATCACTAGATATGGTTTTTTGAAAATTGTTGTTTAATCATCAAATATAAACATTTTGCCATGTTATTAAATATTCCTTTGAAATATGATTTTTAATGACAGTTAGCCAAGGCCGTTAGAATAAGAGTCCATAGCAGCAGTGTCAGTAGAAAGCAGTCTCAACCTTTCTGGACTCAGTCAAAGCCTTCACTCAACCATATCAATCGCATCAAACTAACATTAAGTTACCAATTGTCACATGGATCAACACTGTGTGCTTGCTACTGCCCCACCTCGTAACTTGAAATCAGATGCTGGAAATTTGAAATTGGTTTTGACTGTAGTTCACTGGACTATAATGTTTTGCAGCATTTGCCACCTATGTCTCTTCTGTCAGGCATATGTAAAAATGACTTGACCATAGGATATTATTAATAGGTAGTTAACAAAATGTGGGTGACCCATAACAAGGACCAGATTTGAATTGACTAAGTCATAAGAGCTTCCTAGCACCACATTGCACAATGTTATTTTTGTCTTCTTTTAAATCATTAATATAAACCATTTATACCTGCCTTAGAAAAGATTGAATAACTTTCAGGAAAGCAAAGCATATCTATGATTTTTTAAAGATTTGGAGGAGGAATCCTTAACATTTATAATAGAATCTTTAAAACGCTTTGAGTTTTTTTTTTTTTTTTTTTTTTACCATACAGTGCAAGATTACTAAACTATGTAACTAAGGGGAGTGGAATGTGGTATTGAGGGCTACAAGTAGTGGAGATACCAAAACCAAATGATAAATTTCTAGAACAAGTCATAGCATAGTCCTTTACCAATGCATGGGAATACAGGCTTCTCTCTGTCAAGATGTCACTGGGCCTGAGTTTTTAATCTTTATTCTGTCATACTCTACACACACACACACACACGTAGAGTGCATGTTTGTTAAACTTCAAAAAATAGGAATTATCTTTTTTTTCCACTTACCTTTCAGAAGTGTTGGTTACTGAATTCTCAGGTGTAAAGTATAGTAAATGCAAAAGCCTTGAAGTATACAGATCCTTAGCATTTGAGTTCCCCCATCTCAAAGGAATTAAAGGCTAGAATCTGAGAGTAAAAAATTCAGGGAAGGAACGTTGGATTGCCTTTCCCTGTGCTCCATCTGGACATTCCTTAGTAAACTGCCAAACCCCGCCTCTGCTGATTAGGTGTGGAGTTCCTGCTGTTTAGTACAAAGGTTATCCTCTAGAGCAAGCATATTATCAGTGAGTCATTTCCTTCAATTCTTAAAATTCCCTGGATAATTTCTTGTTTACTTTAGCTTTCCATGGAAGACTTTAAAATTAATTTAGTGTTGAATCTTCCCTGATACACTCGAGTTTGTAAAATCATTTTATCGCATACTTTCTTATCTTGAATATTTAATTTTACATCCTGACTGCTTACCCATATTTGTATGTTTTGCATGGCAATAAGTTTGCCTACCTTTGTTTTTAGAATTGTAAACATTTTGGTAATTTATCTTTTGATATTTTGTGGCAAGTCTGAATATATAATAAATTTCACAGGAAACAGTGCACTAAAAGTCATTTAATTTCTTAAGCATTAAAAATAGGGCTTTCAGAGGCTTCTTTAAAATGTCCAATACACAGAATCAAGTTCTTTTCCTAAACCGCACCCATTCTATCTCCTCCACACCTCATGTTATCAGATCATTCTGGTAAAAACTTAAGCCAACAAGAGACGGGAAAGGCAAGAAAAGACAAGAAGTAGATCTCTTATGTGTTGATCATATTCCCTTTTTTATTTGTTAAATACCTTTTTTCCTGTGATATAAGGTACCTCGTTATTTAGGTAATGTTAGGATATTTTAAATATATTTGGGTACATACAGTTTATTGGAACTGTACTATTATTCCTAATGCCTCACAATTTAAAAATAATTTTAGTTTTCAAAATGCCTTCACACATACACACATCGAATATTTGATCCAAAATACATTTCACAAGGCTTTTAATAGAATGCGCTGACGCTGAAATGTTTGCTTATTGTGATTAACCTAGAGTTTCCACAGATGAACTGTTATAAATGAAAACAGTGGAAAATCAGAAAGAACATAGATTTGACCCCTGTGATTTTTGAACTTACTTCACATAGTTTTTTTCTTCATACACATCCCCACCGTACACATTTTTTCCTTCTTTTACTCTTTCAACAGGATCATGAAGAAAAGTTAAACGTTTTACTCGATATGCACAGTTAAACTGTCTTGGAAATAACAACAAATGCAGTCATTAGATGCTTCTGTGATGACCAACGAGCTAAACGAAAGTTGCAGACTGTGGCTTGACATCAAGACGGGGAAAAGGAAGCTCAGGGCCACCCACCGCTTGCTTGCCCACCGCCATCCCGCTCTCCCGGTCCCCGTCCTCGCAGACAGTCTCGGCCCGCGGATGAGCATGGAGGCGGCGACCTCACCACACTCCAGAGTCTTGGAGGAGATCAGCATACAGCAGCAGCTGTTTCTAATTTGTTGTCACTGTTGAAATCAAAACAAAACTTGGGGGAAAAAAAACTTCGATGTTAACCATTTACCACAACTCTTTCATCAGCTGCAAATTATTTCCCAGCTCATCCACTTTCAATCTTAAAAACACATATCAGACATTGCTGTCTTGATTCCACTGTCTTTTTGCCCTGACTCTTTTGCTCCAGAATATAGGCAGAAATTATATATATTTCAATTAGTTTTACCACTAGCATTG
The DNA here is from genome assembly GCA_963574885.1 of Lepilemur ruficaudatus. NCBI lineage: Eukaryota > Metazoa > Chordata > Mammalia > Primates > Lepilemuridae > Lepilemur > Lepilemur ruficaudatus. Next base: position 5,172 of record CAUYRT010047549.1, read on the forward strand.
TGGGATGAGTCATTTTTCTTTTTTTAATTTGGGATTTGTTTAATAGGATTTTAACGAATCCTATTTAATTTAGGATTAGTTTTAAAGAAGGTTTCTGAGCATAATGGCTGAATATCAGAAAACAGAATATCGATACTTACTATTTTCTCTTTCCTTACTTCTTTATCTTCCATAGGGAAATGCAGTGTATTAAGAACAACAGAAAGCCTCAGCCAACCAAATACCAGAACAATGTTAAAGAGATTCTAAAAAGTACTCAGTTTTCCCATAAGTGTAGAAAAACATATCGTTTTGACACTCATTTGATTTTATTTTCTCCTCCCCAAAAGAAATATCAAATATTAAGGAATCTAATGTTCACTAGAGGGAAGTATATGCATACTATAAAAAATTTATACTACTTACATATTATTATTTCTATGTTTTCATACACTCAAATAAGTCTAGGGAAACCCAGAAGACTTTAATGGTCATGATTGTCACGGAGAATCTTCTTGATTATAAAGTTCCCTGTGGGACTTGCTAACATCATAGAATTTATAAATCAACTTATTAAATTTGGTAGGACAGGGAAATTTACTCATTTATTCATTTGTTTTATTTTATTTATTTTGTTTTATTTTATTTTTGAGACAAAGTCTCATTCTGTTGCCCGGGCTACTGGAGTGCTATGGTGTCAGCCTAGCTCACAGTAACCTCAAATTCCTGGGCTCAAGCAATCCTTCTGCCTTAGCCTCCCAAGTAGCTGGGACTACAGGCATGTGCCACCATGCCCAGCTAATTTTTTCTATATATTTTTAGTAGGCCAATTAATTTCTTTCTGTTGATAGTAGAGATGAGGTCTCACTCTTGCTCAGGCTGGTTTCGAACTCCTGACCTTGAGCAATCCGCCTGCCTCGGCCTCCCAGAGTGCTAGAATTACAGGTGTGAGCCACCAAGCCCGGGCTCATTTATTCATTTGGGGATGTTTCAGTGGTCATTTTAAATATTTATTGCTAAGCTAAGGTCCTCAAGACTGTACCTACATAATATGAATATTTTTAAGTAAAGATAATTTGACATTATTATACCAGGCATAGGCCTTCTGGCATGTGAGCACTACTGCCAGGGGTGCCATCTCTCCCAGAAGGATCTGGGCCCACTATGAACACATGGGATGGGGTCTAGTGTAGACAGCTGTGGCCAGACAGCTGACAGGTGCCAGGTTGGTTTCTTCAGCAGTACTCCTTTGGGCCTGAGTAACTAGGTTGCTTGGCAGTGGACGGTGGCTATTTACCAATCGGTTTGGAAGTATTTCAATGTCTTAACAATCATATGACCCTACTGATGTTTATTTACTGAATATTAGCCTTGCAGAGGGCTTATTTAACTTGTTTTGGATACTGAGCAAGAGGGAAGGGAAAGAATCCAGGAGATATCATTACTTAACCTTAGGTTACCTCCAAAACCTTGGGATCAGTGAGGCTGCTCACCCATGCCTGAAGTATAAGGAAGAAAATGGTAAATCCCTTAAGAGAAGTGCTGTTGGGTCACAGGCCCCACAGTATCCCATCCCATCCATCTTGTGACATATAAGAGAGGGTGTCCACATTCTTTTGAGGTTGATAAGTTGAGTTGTTAAATCACTGTCTGGAGTCATGAATCAAGGTCTGTTTTCTATACTTCTTGTCTGTAATAGTTGAGTCAATCCCTACTTCTTGGCTTCCAGTTGTATGACCCTGTTCTCCTTGTTTGGGAAGACATCAGGGACTTTATGCAGATGGTCTACATTCTTTGTATCCTGCAATTGACCTTGGCCAAAGGGGTGACCTGAGATCACCATGCTCACAGCCTTGGAGTGGAGACCAAGGAGATCGTTGTAAGTCGGGACCTTGCCCTGACTTGGCAAAGAACTTTGGCATCAAAATCACTCTTCACACAAAAGGATACTTTGAAAAATTTTGGAAAAATCACAAATGAAAATGTGAAACAAGTGAGTTTCATCACTTTTCTGAGAGAAAGAAAGGGGTAGAGGGTTGAGTCCTGAGATTTCCTACTCACCCCATTAGTGAGGATGCAGGATAGAGCTGGCCAGGTAGCACAGCAGGTTAGGGTGAGGAGAAGGCAGGGTCCCAGAGGTTCTTCCAGAAGTGGGCTATTGGGAGAGTCAGAGTAAATAACTCCTCCCTCCTGGCATTGGCAGACATCCTTGATTGGTGGCACAACTCTGGAGGGAAGGGGACAGGGCAGGGCAGGGTGTGTTGAGGGGCCTCAACGCAACAGCGGTGACTTTTTGGCAGCCTCTCCAGGGCCATTCATTGAACCAATCATTGCTTTCTGATGAGGGAAAGTAGAAGGGAGTCATTTTTTTGTCATTCAGCCCCTGGTGCTGGCTTCTGGATAATCTTTCATATGTTGTGGGTACTTAATTCAAGGAGCACCTGCATTTTGACAAATATATTTACAACCTTATTTTTCTACACCAATGCCAGGTTTACACTGATTAAAATGTAACAGTTATTTATATGCAAAATCTCCTTTGTAATTAGTAGATCAAATTTGCAAGCCTTCTTACCTCACCCCAGTGCTAGGTTTTTGAAAGATTCAGACAGAATATAAGATACAGTTCCTATCCTCGAAATGTACAATTTGTCTGAGAGAGAAAATTAGCATTAAATAAACAGTTAGGCAAGAAGTAAGTAATGGATTACCGTACTGATGGGAACTGTAATTTAAATTCAGGCAGTAGAGTTCAGTACAGGTTAGAGTAAAAGATCCCTACAAGAAGATAAGAATGAAGGTAAGCCTTCAGGATGAAGAAATTTTAAAAGAAGGTAAAAGAAGAATGGCTTTCCTGGTAAAAGGAATTGCATGAGTGAAGGCACAGTGGCAGAAAATCAATATTATGTGCTCAGGGACATCCAGGAGAGATATGGGTGGCATGAATAAGAGCAGCTAAATGGTAAATAAGGTTGAACAGCTAAGGTGGAGCCCTGTTTCTGTTGCCACAAAAGTCAGTCAGTTTATTTTTTGAGACAGGATCTTGCTCAGACATCCAGGCTAGAGTTCAGTGGCCTGATCATAGTTCACTGTAGCCTTGAACCCCTGGGCTCAAGCGATCTTCCTCCCTCAGCCTCCTGAATAGCGGGGACTATAGGTGCATGCCACCATGCATGGCTAATTTTTAAATTTTTTGTAGAGAAGGGGTCTTGCTGTATTGCCCAGGCTGGTCTCAAATTCCTGGGCCTAAGCAATCTTCTTACCTTGGCCTCCCAAAGTGCTGGGATTGCAGGCATGAGCCACTGCACCTGGCTTATCTGTCTTATTTGATTACAGCCATTCTAGTGTGTGTGAAGCCATATTTCATTGTGGTTTTGATTTGTACTTCCCTGATGGCTAATGATATTGGGTGTCTTTTCATATGATTATTGATCATTCGTGTATCTTTTTTTGAGAACTGTATATTCAAATCCATTGCCCACTTTAAAATTGGTTTATTTTAATTGTATTGGCTGGTTTATTTTAATAGTAATAATTCTTTACATATTCTAGATACAAGCTCTTTATCAAATATATTATTTGTAAAACATTTTCTCATTCTGTGGTTTGTCTGCCATCAGAATTCTTGTCTAACAGGATGTGAACACTTGAAAAAGATCTGGCCATTTCATATAAAATTAAGAATAGACCTACTCTATCCTACCATATAAACAAGCAATTCTACTTGCAGGTATTTAGCCAAGAAAAAAGAAAACGTATGTCTATAAAAGATTTATACAAGAATGTTTATATCAGCTTCTCTCCCTCCCTCTACCCCCCCCACCAAGTCTTAACTACTAGAATACCAGGGATATAGCCTCTTTATTCATAATAGCCCTAAACTGGAAACAGCCCAGGTATTCCACAAGAAGAGGATGGATCAGCAAACTGGGTTTATTCATAGAATGAAATAGTGCTCAGCAATAAATGGAGTAAATTACTGATAGACACAACCATACGGACATTTTGCTAAGTGAAAGACTCTATACACAAAAAGCACATACTGTATGATTCCATTTTACTTGAAGTTCTAGAAAATGTAAAACTAATATATGGAAGAAAAAAAATCAGAATAGTAGTTGCCTCTGAGGGCTGGTAGGCAAGGAATGACTGGAAAATGGTGAGAGTAAACATTCTGGGATGATGACAATGGTTTATATCTTAGAGGGGTTTTGGTTACAAAGGTGTATACATTTGTCAGACTCAGTGAATCTACACTTAAGATTTATGCATTTCATTGCATGTAAATTTCATCTAAAAATATTTAAACAAATATTTAACTCTAGATGATAATATGCATGTGAAATACTTGGGAAGTACACTGATGCCTGTAATTAGAAGTTCATTTAGAAAATAAGATGGTCGTAGGATAAAGACAGATGATAAAGCAAGATAAAATGTTAATATAGGTAGAATCTGGGTGGTGAGTATATAGGTGTTCACTTTGAAATGTTTATCACTTTGCTGTATGTTTGAAAATCTTCAAAATAGAATGTTAAGGAAAAAAATTTTTTTAAAGGGCTCCAAGGTTTCTACAGCTGGTGGCCAGAAAACTGATGGCATCATTAGCAGAAATAGAGAATTTAGGAACAGGTAGCTGGCTTGATGGAAAGTGGTGGTATAACTGACAGGTCTTGAATGCTGGGGAGGGCCTAAGTAATTTATGCATGTATTTCCATCCATATTTCAATTGATTTTTATAAGTACCTCTAATCTTTGGTCATTAGCACACCCATTTTCAGATGAGAAAACTGAGGCTCTGAAAAGTTACATATTTGTCCAAGGTCACTAAACTATTAGTGTGCTGGGGCAGAACTGATTATGTAATTTTCGGGCCTACTATAAAATGAAAATATAGGGTCCCTTGTTCAAAAATTATTAACAGCAGAGCATTAAACCAAGAACATGGCCCTTCTAAGCATGGGGCTTTGTGAGACACAGGTGAAGCTAGGGTGACCAGGAAGATTTGAATCTTGGGCTGTCTAGCAGGAAAGCCAATGATTTTTCCACCTAGGTCAGATGACCCATTCAGTTTTGTGCACAGTGAATGAGACATGATGATGTTATCCGATGGTGATGTCAAATGATGTCCTGTAGCTGGTCAATAACTGAATTGCAGGTCAAGAGTTCCTTCTGTGATGTCTATTGTTTGTCCTCTGCTCAGTGGACATTTGGGTATATTTGATCTAGGTTAGGAACATAATTTTTGATCAAAGGCTGACAGTGTATTTCCTTAAATATCCAGGAACTATGAATAACTCTTTTAACTTCCCTCTCTCAAAATTCTTCACTGAATTTCTTTTTTCTGATAAATGTGTCAATACTTTAGTGGTGATGAAATGCTTGCTGCTAGATATTTGGTGGATCTGGAAGTAAAGTAACATTCAATTTGCAGCGGATCCTAGTGATTGAGTTAAATCTTGGTTTCATTTAAGAGTAAGCTACTTTCTGAATGTAATCATGCTTCTACTGATACCAGTAAGTTTTAGTAGTTGGTAAAGACACATCATCTCTTATCCAGACGATTCTTGTCGGTCACTGAGGAAGAATGGGGGTTCTATAGTTTTTCCCAAGAAAACTAAAAATGTCCCAATCCCAATAGGAAATGAGTTCTGCTATACTGGGTTAGGCATAAACTACATCCTGGAATCAACCGTATTTCATCTATTTGATTCTCAAAGAAAAGAATACAAAGTTTACATTTTTAATTAAAAAATCATTAAAATTCCAGAGAAGTCTTTCACATTAATCCCTGCTACTCAAATTAGCAGGTCAAGCCTAGACGTCAGGTCGGGCTTTTTCCAAGGTACCCGCTAGAGGGCAATGTCTCTTCCTGCTAATCAGCCCAGGTCTCCTCTCCTCCCTCCTCCCGCCCCGCCTCAGCTCTCTATCGGCCCTCGCCCTGGCCCCGCCCCGGGCCCCGCCCC
>CAUYRT010047551.1:0-12239 GCA_963574885.1 Lepilemur ruficaudatus
GGTTGGCTTTGGCATAAGGATGGCTTGAGCATAGAATTTTGAGTTTGGTGTGAGCTAGGGGGACTCAATGGCAATCTAGCCTGGGAAAAAAATTTATACTATTTATAAAAAAAAAAAAAAAAAAAAAAAAAAGAAAAGAAAAGAAATCAAAGAACCAAATCAAGAAATCAATTTCACTTACAATAGCTACAAATAAAATACCTAGGAATATATTTAACTGAGGAGGAGAAAGATCTCTACAAGGAAAAGTATAAAACGCGGATGAAAGAAAGTGTAGATGACAAAAACAAGTGGAAAAACAACCCATGTTCATGGATTGGAAGAATCAATATTGTTAAAATGTCCACACTGCCCAAAATAATCTACAGACTCAGTGCAATTCCTATCAAGCTGCCAATGTCATTTTTCACAGAATTAGAAAAAAAATCCTAAAATTCATATGGAACCAATAAAGAGCCTGAGTAGCCAAAGCAATCCTAAGCAAAACAAACAAATAAAAAAATATCTGGAGGCATCATATTACTTGACTTCAAATTATACTGCCAGACTATAGTAACCAAAACAGTATAGTACTGGTATAAAAGTAGACATATAGATCAATGGAATAGAACAGAAAACTCAGAGATAAAACTATACTCCTTCCACCAACTGATCTTTTGACAAAGCAGACAAAAACATACACTGATGAAACAATGCCCTATTCAATAAATGGTGCTGGGAAAATTGGACAGCCATACGCAGAAGAATGAAACTGGATCCCTGTCTCTCATTATACACAAAAATTAACTAAAGATTGATTAAAGATTTAATTCCTGTAATCCTAGCACTCTGGGAAGCCAGATCGCTCGAGATCAGGAGTTCAAGACCAGCCTGAGCAAGAGCAAGACTCCATCTCTACTAAAAAAATAGAAAGAAATTAATTGGCCAACTAAAATACATAGAAAAAATTAGCTGGGCATGGTGGTGCATGTCTGCAGTCCCAGCTACTTGGGAGGCTGAGGCAGGAGGATTGCTTGAGCCCAGGAGTTTGAGGTTGCTGTGAGCTAAGTTGACACCATGGCACTCTAGCCTGGGCAACACAGTGAGACTCTGTCTCAAAAAAAAAAAATAAATAAATAATAAAAAATAAGATTGATTAAAGATTTAAATGTAAGGCCTGACAGCATAAAAATACTAGAAGAAAACTTAGGACAAACTCTTCTAGACACTGGCCTAACCAAAGAATTTATGACTAAAGTCCCAAAAGCAAAACAACAAAAACAAAAATAAATTAATTAATCTGAAAAGTCTCTGCACAACAAAAGAAATAATCAACAGAGTAAATAGACAACCTGCAGAATGGGCGAAAATATTTGCAAATTATACATCAGACAAAGGACTGATACTAGCATCTACAAGGAACTCAAACAAATCAGCAAGGGAAAAATCAAATAGCTCCATTAAAAAGTGGGCAAAGGACATGGAAAGACATTTTTCAAAAGAAGATATACAGGCTTGGCATGGTGACTCACGTCTGTAATCCTAGCACTCTGGGAGGCTGAGCCAGGAGGATCACTTGAGGTCAGGAGTTCAAGACCAGCTCTAAGCAAGAGCAAGACCCTGTCTCTACTAAAAATAGAAGAAAGTAGCCAGGCACGGTAGCACATGCCTGTAGTCCCAGCTACTTGGGTGGCTGAGGCAGGAGGATTGCTTGAGACCGGAGTTGGAGATTGCAGTGAGCTACGATGAGGCCACTGCACTCTAATGCAGGCAACAGTGTAAGACTGTCTCAAAAAAAAAAAAAAAAAAAAAGATATACAAATGGCCAAAAAATACATATGAAAAAAAATGCTCAACATCACTGATCAGGGATATGCAAATTAAAACCACAGTGAGATACTGCCTTCTCCCTGTCAGAATGTCCATTATTAAAAAGACAAAAAAAAAAAAAATAGATTTTGGCACAGCTGCAGTCAAAAGGGAATGCTTATACATTGTTGATGGGACTGTAAATTAGTGCAACCTCTATGGAAAAACAGTATGGGGTTTGTCAAAGAACTAAAAAAAGACCTACAATTTGATCTAGCAATCTCACTATTGAGTATCTACCCAAAGGAAAAGAAGTCATTTGATCAAAAAGACACATGCAATTGTGTGTTTATCACAATACAATTTACAATTGCAAAGATGTGTAATCAACCTAAGTCTCCATCAACAGATAACTGGATAAAGAAAATTTATCTGATTATCCAATTTATCCACACATACACACACACATACACGCACACCATGGAATACTACTCAGCCATAATAAAGAATAAAATAATGTCTTATGCAGCCACTTGGATGGAACTGGAGGCCATTATCCTAAGTGAAGTATCTTAGGAATGGAAAAACAAATACTACATGTACTTATAAGTGACCACTAAGCTATGGGTATACATGGTCACACAGAGTGTTGTAATAGACTTTGGAGACTCAGAAGTAGGTAGGTTTGGAGGAGGCTGAGGTATCAAAAATTATCTATCAGGTACAATGTATACTACTCTGGTAACAGGTACACTAAAAGCCCTGACTTCACCACTATACAATTCCTCCATGTATCAAAATACCACTTGGGCCCCTAAATCTATTTGAAAAAATCATTGAAAAATTGAAAAATCCATTGAAAAAATCATACCCAATACACATTCCTTTGGACATCCAAAAAATAAAAATAAAGAGAACAAAAAGAAAAAACATCATGCTCATGGATTGGAAGACTCGATATTGTTAAAATGACCACACTACCCAAAGCATCTACTGATTGAATGCAATTTCTATCCAGCTGCCAATGTCATTTTCCACAGAATTAGAAAAAAAATCCTAAAATTAATATATTTCCAAAAACAAAAGGCTGAATAGCCACAGCAATTATAAGCAAAAAGAATGAAGCTGGAGACATCACATTACCTGACTTCAAATTATACTGCAAGGCCATAATAATCAAAACAGCAGGGTATTGGTATAAAAATAGGCACATAGGCTGGGCACGGTGGCTCACGCCTGTAATCTTAGCACCTTGGGAGGCTGAGGCAGGCAGATCGCTCAAGGTCAGGAGTTGGTAACAAGCCTGAGCAAGAGCAAGACCCTGTCTCTACTTCAAAATAGAAAAGAAATTAATTGGCCAACTAAAAATATATAGAAAAAATTAGCCGGACATGGTGGCACATGCCTGTAATCCCAGCTACTTGGGAGGCTGAGACAGGAAGATTGCTTGAGCCCAGGAGTTTGAGGTTGCTGTGAGCTAGGCTGATGCCACGGCACTCTAGCCCAGGCAACAAAGTAAGACTCTGTCTCGAAAAAAAAAAAAAAAAGAAAACAAAAACAAACAAAATAGGCACATAGATCAATAGAAAAGAATAGAGAACCCAGAAATAAATCCACACGCTTACAGCCAACTGACTGATCTTTGACAAAGTCAACAAAAACATACACTAGGAAAGGGCATATTATTTAATAAATTGTGCTGGGAAAATTGGATTATCATATGTAAAAGAATGAAATTGGATCTCTCTCTCTCTCACCATATACAAAAATTAACTCAAGATAGATTAAAGATTTAAATGTAAGGCCTGAAACTATAAAAATACTAGAAGAAAACCTAGGAAAAACTCTTCTGTGCATTGGCATAAGCAAAGAATTCGTGACTAAGACCTCAAAGGCCCAACCAGCAAAACCAAAAATAGACAGATGGACATAAACAAAAAAGCTTCTGCACAGCAAAAGAAATAATCAACAGAGTGAACAGACAACCTGAATAGGATAAATTATTTGCAAATTATGCATCTGACAAAGGACTAAAATCCGGAATATACAAGGAACTCAAATAACAACAAAAAAAATCAAATAACCCCATTAAAAAGTAGGCGTAGGCTGAGCGCAATGGCTCACGCCTGTAATCCTAGCACTCTGGGAGGCTGAGGCGGGTGGATCGTTCAAGGTCAGGAGTTTGAAACCAGCCTGAGCAAGAGCGAGACCTCGTCTCTACTATAAATAGAAAGAAATTAATTGGCCAACTAAAAATATATAGAAAAAATTAGCCAGGCATAGTGGCACATGTCTGTAGTCCCAGCTACCTGGGAGGCTGAGGCAGAAGGATTGCTTGAGCCCAGGAGTTTGAGGTTGCTGTGAGCTAGGCTGGCGCCATGGCACTCACTCTAGCCCAGGCAACAGAGTGAGACTCTGTCTCAAAAAAAAGAGTAGGCGTAGGCAAAGGACACAAAAAGACATTTCAAAAGAAGACATACAAATGGCCAACAAGCATATGAAAAATGCTCAACATCAGTAATCATCAGAGAAATGCAAATTAAGGCCACAATGAGATACCATCTTACACCAGTCAGAATAGTTACTATTAAAAACTCAAAAAATAACAGATGCACAGGGAAAAGGGAACACTCATACTCTGTTGGTTGGAATGTAAATTAGTACAACCTCTATGGGAAACAGTATGGAGAGTTCTCAAAGAACTAAAATTACATCTACCATTTGATCTAGCAATCCCACTACTGAGTGTCTACCCACCCCCAAAAGAGCAATCATTATATATAAAAGATACCTGCACTTGTATATTTATCATAGTACTACTCACCATAGTAAAGCCATTGAATCAGTCTAAGTGTCCATCAACTGATAATTATGTAAAGAAAATGTGGTATATATAAACCACAGAATATTACTCAGCCAATAAAAAGAATGAAATCATGTCTTTTGCAGCAACGTAGATGGAACTGGAAGCCATTGTTTTCAGTGTAACTGAGATAGTCAAATACTGCACATTCTCACTTATAAATGGGAGCTAAATAATGTGTACACATGGACATAAAATGTGGAAAAATAGACATTAGACACTTAGAAGGGGCAAAAGGGATGAGAAATTATTTAATGTGTACAATGCACACTATTCAGGTGATGGTTGCATTAAAAGCTCATTTTTCACCTATACACAATATACCCATGTATCAAAACTGCAATTGTACCCCCTAGAATTAATCTAAAGAATAAAATGAATAGCAGCTTCAGCAGCACAAACACAGGCTTTTAAGATAACAGTCTTGTATTTACTATGAGAAAGACATATACTTTCTTATACTTCTGTTATTATTCCCTGGATGATTTAGTAAGATATCTGGAGTTTGGGGAAGGAAGGGCTGTACAATTCTGAATATATATAAACCCTGGGTAGGTATATATATAACACCCAGGTAATGGTTGTCAGTATGCTGATGATACTTTGGTAATACTGTTGGCAGATTGGTATTAACCTAAGTGTGTCCTGGCCTATTTATCAGCCAGTCAGTGTCTTCTTATTTTCACTTCTGATTTCAACAACAGATCTGTGGTGTAGGAAAAAAATAAATAGATTCTGCTCTCAAAAATGTCATAAAAATATATTGATTTGCATATTGTTGAAATCCCAAGCACTTTATGGGACTGATTGCTTGAGAAATACAGTATGTTTGGTGTTGTATCTAATAAGTAACTTGTACAGTACTTAAGGAGAGTAGGCTCTGGAGCCAGCCTGCCTGGGTTCAGATACTGACTCTGCCCCTTTTGACTTCTGTGACCTTGGAAATTTGTTTAACTTCTTTATTGTTTTTCATCTGTAAAATGTTTCTCATCTGTAAAATGGTGATATCTATTTCTTAGAGTGCTGTGAAGATTAGATGAGTTAATACATATTAAGTGGTTAGCACAGTGCTTGGAATATAATGCGTTCAATAATAGTAATTAATTCATAACATTAGGTATTATTGAATTTTATTTTTTTGCTTTTTGGTTTTGTTTCTTCACTTTTTATTATGGAAAATTGCAAACATATCCAAAAATAGAGAATTCCTGTACAATAAACCTCAATGTACTCATCAAAAATAAATAAATAAATAAAGTATGCTTGGGATCCTGGAATGGGCAAAGAATACTTCTTGGAGGAGAGAGTAGAGTTTTGAAGCTGTGCCATAAGAATGGCTGTGACTAGGCCAGAGATTAAGGAAACAGGGATCTCCATATTTTATTCCCCCGCACCCACTCCTGGATGATAAGGAGAAGGAAAATGAGGGGGAAAAGACATTCTTTTTCACCCTATTTCTGGGGAAACTGCCCAAAGAAAACTTTGGATGGCAGTTTCTATAAATCATGAATCCTGTGATCCCCAATATGCAGAAGAAACCCCATTGTTCATATTTTTAAGTCTGCACAGTACTCCATCCTACAGATATATCGAGTTTTATTTTATGGTCCCCAGAGTTCCCCAAGGGTTGTTTCCACACTTTTGCATTTATAGTGCTGCAGAGAACATTCTAGTATTTGCATCTTGTGAAAGTTTTGAAAGTATTTCCAAAGGTAAATTCCTTGCAGTGGGGAGGAGCAGACACTGCCAAGTTATTCTCAAAGGAGGTTACATTTACATTCCCTCAACCAGTATATAAAGGCCTGTTCTCCATCATGGTCACCAGGTCTGGCTGTCAAACATTTAATTGTTGCTTATCCCATTGGTGAAAACGGCATCCTACTATAGTTTGGATTTGCATTTCTTGAAACTTGAGTGTGATTGACCACCGTTCTGATATTCATTGGCTATGCTTATTTTTCTATCTTCTGACCAAGCCAACTCTTAAGAATTCAGGAAAGACATAATTTTCAGTCATCAACATATACATATAGATGGTATTTAAAGCCATGAAAGTGAATGAATGAGATCCCCAAGGGAGTGAGTGTAGCTAGCCAACTCTGGGCTGCTCCAACATCAGAAAGTCAGGGAGATGAAGAGGAACCAACAAAGAGACTATTAAGAGTAGTCACTGAGCAGGGAAGAAAACAAAGAAAGGATAGCTTCCTGAAAGCCAAGTAAAGAAAGTTTATTAAGGAGAAAACAATAATTAGCTGGTTCGAAGGCTGCTGACAGGACAAGTAACAGGATGCCAGGGAATGGCAACTGGAGAACAAGGCGAACAGGCTCAAAGCTGGGCATCAGCATTTGCACAATAGCTTCATTCTATGGAGGGCAGAATGCAGAAGCAAGCACTACAGTTTAGTTTCCATTTTATTTGTTCCTAGATCAAGTCTGACAATTAAAAATCTTTTACTTAGATTTGGCTTCCTGCAAATTTGAAGTCCTCCTCTAACTACTAGTGTTATTCTGTCAAGATGACTAGTTTAAGAGCTGTACTTAGAGGAGTCTGTATATCTCATTACCTTAAAATGCTACAAGAAAACTCATTAGTCCACAGATATTAACTGCAACACCCTGAAGCCTCTAGACATTTAATTTAGAAGGAATTAAAGCTGTCAGATGTATTGCATTTGGCCATTACTTCACTCCAAGTAGCAAAGTTGGACAGGTCATGCAATGCCATTAGAAGGCTTATCACAAAGGGAAACCTGTCAACTCATCCCATTAAGAGGATTGATTATACAGACTGCTGTACCATAAGCTTAGATTTGTGCCTAAATCAATAAAGTCCATATGTACTTCAGAAAGGTGAAAAAAAAATCGCTCCAATCCTATAAGCTTCCTATGCCCATAACCAGTTTTATGCTAAATTGATTCTGACACTTCAGACAACTAAAAAGAAGTAACTCCAAATATTGCACTCATAATTTTGACTGATTGCTAATCTGAACGACCACAATTGATAAGACTATCCTTATACATCACCAAGGTAAGCACAGAACAGAGTCATGGTTTTACAGACTGGATATAAGTTTATTCTTCATGGTACTAATGAGATGTCAACTGTGATTCTGCTCCACAAATACAAAAACTGTAGGTAATCTGACACTGCAGAACAGAAACCTGTTAACATAAATGAATCGATCTAAGCGACTGAACATCAGCAGATCGACTGTTAATCATGTGCCTCAGAGGTGGCAAATTTTTTCTGTAAAGAGCTAGATAATAAATATTTTAGGCTTTCCAGCCACATGGGCCCACTTGTAATTATTCATCTCTCCCACTGTAGGTCAAAAGTAGCAACAGACAATACAGAAATGAATGAGTGGGATGTGTTTCCAATAAAACTATGGCCACTAAAATTTGAATTTCATGATTTTCATGTGTAATTAAATACTATCTTTTGATTTTTTTTCACCCATTTAAATATGTAAAAATCACTCGTGGCTGGCAAACTAAACAAAATCAGGTGACAGGCCAAATTGGTACTGATCCACCTTCTAGACAGACAGGTCACTGATCATGACCACATATCCAAATTTCAGTAAAGTTATCCAATAGACACAAAAAAGATTAGAGGTTATTTTCATGATCCTTGTTCGGTTAGCAGTAGACGACAAATAGTTGTTATCGTCTTCTGGCGGTTTAATAGACTATCCAGGTCCCTCAGTCCCTTGCTATACTTGAAAACCAACCGATTAAATGGTATACAGAGGTATGAGAATGCAAGGTTTCAGGAAATGCAATCAAGGTGGACAAAACATCGGGCAGACACTACAGAGCCCCTCCGTCTTAAGGCACCGCTGTCAAATAAGAGCTGGTAAGAGATCCAGGCTATACCTTTCAAAAATGTACTGATGTGGGCTCCAACTCTAACAAGGCTAGTATTCTAATGTAAAGACATTAAGATGCAAGATGGTAAGTTTGCGAGCTTGGAAAACACAGCCCGTGTAATCAGCTGTTATATAAGATTTGAAAACCCAGCCTCTCACAACTTTGCAGCCCCCTAGCGCTCCTCCTACTAACAGTGACCCGGCCAGCTCAGAGAGCCTAGGACACTAGACCTGGACACACACACGACTTACGGCTAGTAAAGGAGCAGCCACATTTAGGAGCTGCCAGCTGCTCCGCGGGCGCTAACACCCTGCCTAACCGGAAGAGCCAGTTTCTTGGGGCCCCTCCCAGGAGCCCCACCGCGCGGAAAATCTCCCATGTGCAGCAGGGAGAGCAGAGTGAGAAGGGACAAGCAGAGGTCACAAAGAAAGAAAACCGCGCTTCTCACCCCACCCCACCCGCAAACCGCTCAAATAACTAAGCACCCCGTGACACACACGAGCCCCTCCCGCGCACTTTATAGAGCGGGACCCCGGAGTCTCGCGGGATCTCGCTGTTCTCAGGAGCTCAGGGAATTACACAACTCCCGGCAGTTCCCGCGAGCATACGAAGGGAGGCCGCGGCAGATGGCAGGCGCTGCGAGAGGGTCAGGTGACTTCAGGCTCCGCCCACGCCTTCCTTCCCCGCCGCTCGCCGCACGCATGCGCATGCGGTGTCTGCGAGGTGGCGGGTAGCGCGGGCGGCCGGCGAGATGGGGCTGAGCCGCGTGCGAGCGGTTTTCTTTGACCTGGACAACACGCTCATCGACACGGCCGGGGCGAGCAGGAGAGGCATGTTAGAGGTAACGTCCCCTCTCCCGCGGCCCTCCTCCGGGCTCAGTCAGCACGGCCCGCCCCGTGCCGCGCGCTTCGCATCCCCCACCCGCGCGCCTCGGACCCCGGAGGTACTGGCCGCTCTAGTGCCCCGAGGCCTCGGGAGCGGTCCGGGTGCGGGCAAGGGCGGGAAAGGGGCGAGTGGACTGGGGAGCGCCGGCGGAGCAGGCTGCGGCCCTCATCCTGGGGCCTCAGCTCACCTGCGGAGCTACCGGGCCCTGGGAGGTGGCTTCTACGGATCCTCCAGCCCTTGGGACCCGGAAGGTCTTTAAAGCTGCCACGGTGGAAGAGCTGCCCACACGCACAGGTAGACCGTCACACCATGGCTCGAGAACCGGCGCTGGGCCGGGACAATTTTGGACCGGCCAGTACGAGTGCTCTCGGCATCGAACTCGTGGGAGGGTCGTCTCCCCGCCGCGTGGCCTCGGTGGATGTTTGCGGAGACTTGAAAGGGTTAGCTCCAGTTTTGACCCAAGCAGTAACACAACCGTCAGTGGCGAGCCCTGGACTTAAACCCTGCTTCAGAGAATTTTCTCGGTAGAACTCCCTCTGGTCTCCCCGGTGTGGCTGGGACCCTCGGTATCTTTCCGAGGTAATACAGCAGAAGTCCGTGCTACACAGGGTATTCCTTCCATGAGGCGTTGCTCAGCAGCCTCTTCTCCTTTCTGTACCTGTGGATGCTGTTTGAGACCTTTCCCATGCTTCTCAAGCCTCTAATCCACCCGCTTCCCTTGCTCTGCCTTCAACCTCCAGGAGGACGTAAGGCTTAAGTGAAAAACTCCACTTTCTTTTTAAATTTATTTTTTTTTTTAATTTCAGTAGATTTGGGAGGTACAAGTGGTTTTTTGATACATGAATGAATTATTGTGTGGTGGTGGAGTCAGGGCTTTTAGTGTAGCCATCACCCAAATAGTATATATACATTGTACCTGATAGGTAATTTTTGATCCCTCTACCAGAAAAGCTCCACTTTCAAAAGCTAATCCTTCCACTCCTGAGCGTCCCTCCTTCTTACGCTTCATCAGTTAATTTTTGTCTTCTTGGATCTTCCACCTCTTTTTCTTCCATCCTATTTTTTTTTTTTTTTGGTGCATTACACTTGTTCTTCATATTCATATTTGTCCCATATTTTTTAAAAATTGAAAAGACTATCTCCCTTGGACTCTTCTTACTGTGCAAGATGTTGCCTGTCTCTCCTGAGAGCCGTGTCTTTCAGGAGAAACCTATATCCATTATCTCCTTATTCTCTATCTCCTGTTTATTCCTAAATCCATCGCAGTATGACTCTGTCTTCACCACTAGAAAGAAATAAACTTGCCAGGTCTGTAGGCACCTCCCAAATTGCCAAAATCAGTGGACATTTTCAGTTTTTTATGACCTTACTGAGGTTTTCCACACTTTTGACTGTCCCTTCCATCTTCATGCCCTTGACCTCGACTCATGGCCACCACCCTATCCTGTATTGCCTCCAGAATCTCTAGCTCCCAACAGTACATGTTTACCTGGGTGCTTTGTGTTAGTATTAAATTCTTGCTTTGGGCGAAGAGTTCAGGCTTTAAAATTAAACATTTGAATTTGAATCGCAGCTCTCCCGAAAACCTGGCTGAAAGCACCTTAATAAGTTCCTTAGCCACTCTCAGCCTTAAATCCTCATAAAATTTGAATAATGGTATTAGTCCTCAGTAACATTATCAGGTAGATTTAATATAGTTTCTTTGTTGTTTCGTTTATTGGTTGGATTTTGTGCCTTTTTGTTTGTTTTGAGACAGTGTCTCACTCTGTCACCTAGACTGAAGTGTAGTGGCACGATCATAGCTCACTGTAACCTTGAACTCCTGGGCTTAAGCAATCCTTGGGCATCAGCCTCCCAAAGAGCTGGGATTACAGGCCCATGCCACTCACACCCAGCCTAGGTTTAATATGTTGCCAGGGAAGTACATGCATCCAGTGTTCACTCGGTGAGTCATACCACCTTCCATCCTATCACCTAGTCTCTCCTGCGGTGCACATCCCTGCACTCATATCTCAGTTTCAGCTGGACTCACCTAGACTGCTGCTGTGGTCGTATCTCCAGGTATAACACATCCAGTTCATCCTCCACATTCCTGCCACAGTGAGACAGTGATATTTCTTTTCTTTCCTCCCCTCCCTTCCCCTCCCCTCCCCTCTCCTCTTTTGACAGAGTCTCACTCTGTTGCCCTGACTAGAGTGCCCTGTCGTCAGCCTAGCTCACAGCAACCTCAAACTCTTGGGCTCAAGCAATCCTTCTGCCTCAGCCTTCCCGAGTAGGTGTGACTACAGGCATGCGCCACCATGCCCGGCTACTTTTTTCTATATATATATATTTTTTTATTTTTTTTATTTTTTTAATTTTTTTTTTGAGACAGAGTCTCACTCTGTTGCCCGGGCCAGAGTGAGTGCCGTGGCGTCAGCCTAGCTCACAGCAACCTCAAACTCCTGGGCTCAAGCAATCCTTCTGCCTCAGCCTCCCAAGTGGCTGGGACTACAGGCATGCGCCACCATGCCCGGCTAATTTTTTCTATATATTTTTAGTAGGCCAATTAATTTTCTTTCTATTTATAGTAGAGACGGGGTCTCGCTCTTGCTCAGGCTGGTCTTGAACTCCTGACCTTGAGCGATCCGCCCGCCTCAGCCTCCCAGAGTGCTAGGATTACAGGCGTGAGCCACCGCGCCCGGCCCCACTGTTTTAATAGTAATAAACTTTCAGAATATATAAGACAAACAAATCTGAGCCTCTAAAATCTGATTTTACAAAGACAGAAGAATTAGAAAGTGGATGTTTACATTACAAACGTAGTTATTAATATTGCAAACAAAAT